>BGNK01003113.1:13709-82636 GCA_003297005.1 Symbiodinium sp. clade A Y106 | reverse complement strand
GGTGGAGCTTGGGAGGATCTTTGGAGCTGTGCGAGTGCAGACTGACCAGTGGCCATGAACTACCACGAGGAGTACTAGCAATCTAATCACTGACATCGCCTTTGACAGCCTGAGCCTTACCCCTTGTTGCATCAGACAAAAGCAAGGAACAGCTCACCCGGACAGTCGAGGCCCGATCTTCCCGTTTCCTCCGCTGATGCCGCAGCCGTGCTCCCAAGAAGGAAGCAGGGAGCACAGACTTTTTGCGGGTTCAACAGGTTTCGCAAGGGTCTTACAGAGCTATGTAAGACATGTACCCTGATTCATTATGAGAAGCCCTGGATTTATAGGTTCTTACAGGGTTGTACAAGGAACTTTTGAGCCACATGGTCTTCACTTCGGAACAGGGTTGAAGGGTGTAGCTTAGATGTCTTGCAAGCGGGTTCAGACAGAGTTTGTGAAAGGTGCGGAATGTACATAGCTTCGGGTAGCATCCTAATTACGTTGCGCTCGGAAGACTGGAGTCCAGGTGACAGCTGCACAGGGGGTTTTATAAGGGTCTGATTGAGTTTTGATGAGGTTGCTACAGGCTTTACCCATAGAGCGAAGCGCAGCGCCCAAGGATTCAGGGCCTTTTAGGGCCTGGGGCGTTGGGCTTACACGTGGCTTTTTCTGTGTGTTTCATAATCCATAGGAGTGTTATGAGGCGGAGCCGGGGCTTTCCGGCTGTGGGATTCAGGACTTCAGGGCTTCGTGAATGATGGGTTTACTTGCGGTGTAGGACCCAATGTATCAAAGATAATTTGTGACACCATCGAGTGTTATTGCTCGGGCTTCGTGTTGTTTATGGCTTCGCACATTTGACTGCTATCGGTGGGGGGTGTTGGGATTGATAGGCAAAATCCAGCATTGTCCATTGTCCATGTTGAGGAATACACCGTTTTGTCGGTTCTCCTGTCAGCAATATGGGTTTTCTTTGCTTGTTGCACCTTCGTGACCTATTCCTTCAAATGACAGCATATTGCGATAGTTCTGGCTGCTATTTTCGTGGTTTGATCGGCTTAAGTGCCTTGATTTCTGCTGCAACCCGAGCACAAGTCGTCGTACCTGTCGTAGCAGTAGCATTTGATCCACCAAGCCCCTGCAGTGTGTAGGGCCAGTGTGCTGTCAGAGGCTTTGTTTCAGTCTTCGTTGGACTCGGGCTTCAAGCAAGTGAACCGCTAAATGCGGAACACCTTGAAGGGAAGTCCGGGTTGCTGAGCCAGACGATCGAGCCACATAAACCACGCAAGGTACTTGCACGGTCACCATAGTCAACACATAACTAACCATCATCGCATTTACAGCCGCCCCAGCCGCACATCCTGAGAGCAAAGGTGCCGAGGTCATAAGTACATGTGCAGTTTGGTTTTGTGTAACCTGAAGCTCCAACTAGGGTTTGGCATTCCCGGGTGTCGAATTTAAGGCTTGGGGTTATAGGGGCTGAGGTTTTACGGTCTAGGGCGTAGGGTTTAGCCGTTGCTGAGACATGGATGCCCCTGCCTACAAAGCATCCTCATGCAGACCCCGGACTATGCGATGAATCCATGATTCCTAAAGAGTCTTAGTACCCAGATGCCCATGATGATCCCATCTGGCCGAACCTTGAGGATTTACTCCACAAATAAACAAAATCTAGCAGCATAAGGATGCTTTGTAGAACTGAGGCCGCTATACAGGTGCCTCCAAAAACCCTTTGCGATTGACCCCCATATCAACTTCAGGCAGGTTCTTATCAGCATAACTGAAGAAGTCGCCTGAAACCAGGCCTGCGACAATCGAGTTGGACTGACCAGAGCAGGCCCTCGTAGGGCGCTTCGGCCAGTTCATCAATGATTTTCACACTTTGCACCCCTAGCAGTGGGACTCGATGGTTTGCTGATGATGTGCGTGACTCACAAAACAGTACACGATAATTGCTTGATACCAGGCTAATACCAGGGTACCTGGACCAATGCAGGATTCGCCCTTGAGGAATCACCATGGTGTTCTGGGAAGTTCGGATGAAGGATGTCCAGCTTTCGGATTTGTAAAGTATATAAACTACGTGCACGCTGGGATAGCATCCAACCTAGCGGGAGCCTGGGTCAACCCTGCCCTGTGGCCCAGACGAGGCAAGCACCATCATGGTGTTTGCTTGTAGGAGCAGTCGTGGTTCTCGGCTTGAGGGTTTAAGGTTCAGGGTGTAGGGTTCCAGTGTTTCGACGTGTAGGTGCTATGTCATTGTCAGCAGGGACGTCTGGAGTTGCAGACAAGCGTGGGCAGTGGTTTCGGGCTCCCGTGTGCTTGGCGCTGGAAAGTAAAGCTTTACAAGCTTGCCGGCGCGCGCAATCTTTTGTAGCATCTGCAGACTGCCACCAATCGCCTACCTTGATACTTGGACGGAACCTCAGCTACCAGACTTCCCAAGCCCAAAGTTCAAAGTCCGGGCCGGTCTACCCGAACCCAGGAACCCTGAGCCTCCGGAACCCAAAAGCCAGAAGCTTTGCAAAGACAAGAAGCTGGAGTAGTAGAGCCTCATCTGACTTTAAGAAGTAACCCCTCAACCCTCTTAGCCTTAATCCTATATTTTCAGACCCTAAAACTCCTGATCCCAAGATCCCGAAATCCTGAAACCGAAAAACTTGTAATATTATTGAAAAATTCAGGCGGGTTTAAATGGACGCTGCAGACAGGCGGCCTGGTGCATGGTATGGGCATAAACGTTGCTTCCGGCTAGTAGTTGAAGAACATGTGTAATCGTAGATACAGATAGTGTGAAGCTAGGCAGGCAGATCTGAGTTTGAACAGGGCTGCTTGGGAATATTGCTTAGTGATGTGTATTTGGCGGGGATGCTAGCAAGAAGTTCTCCTTCACATAAGACTACACAGTAGAACAGCCTCTGCATACAAATGCGTGTAGGTCTGGAGAGACTGAAGCTACAGGTTGCAGAAAGAATAATGTCAGAGCTTGCATTCTGAGAGAATATCGATAGCTGTTCTGGGCTTTGATCCCGTTGAGGGTCGTTCTCATACCTCATGACTGACCTACCCCACCTCAAAGTTCACACGTACTGTTTCTCAAGGTTATTCAGGGTCTAGGGGCTTTCGGCTCTGGGGTGTGCTAGGCTGTGGAGATTTCGCACCATCAGACCTAGAAGCCCAAATTCTAGATACAGTTCCCAGTTGTCGACAAAGTGAACCCTGGATGGGTTTACGGTTTAGGGTCTTGGTTCTTTGCAGCTCCCGGAGTTGCCAGCTCATGCCTTCTACGCCACGGCTGCGAACCTAGCCGCAACAGCTTTTATGAAAAGTTGAACCTGAAGAGGTTTCTTTCGGGCACAGAAGAGAATTATCGGGCCCTTCTCATTTCAGAAAGCACGGCAGCTGGGTTTCGATCTTCCTCGCCCGTCCTTTGAGCCTGCAGCATGTGCTTCGACCACAGGAGTTGTGGCATCGGCCAGGCAACTTAAGGACTGCAGACCTGTGTCCCATCCCAACCAGAAGGTTTGCCTGCCTGTGGCGACCGTGCGTGGGCTCGTCATAATTCCAAGGAAATCCTAGAAGCAACAACTGTTTGTGGGCGTTTGTTCCCAAAGACCTGCACGCCGCCGAGGGTGCTAGGGACCAAAAGAAGATGCTTCTGCGCTTGCAAATTCGGCTGTCCCCATCTACAATTGCTGGGCTTGGGCCTTCATAACCAGGAAATCCAGTGTCAACAACATCCAACTTTCCGTTGGCTAAGCGAAGTTCCCCCAAAATGTTCCCTGGCTTGAGCAGTGTGGAGAAACGAACATTGCAGCCCGTTACACCGAGACAAGCTGAACAGGTCACCGCAATCAACTCTTAACATGGAAAAATTGAGCTCTAGCTATGCAGGCTGTCCCCAACGACATGGTCAGGTCAAAGCATGCGGCAGTTAGACATCGGATCCAGCGTTAATTCTGGTTGCGGCGTCGCCGGAGTCACATCTAGGAGCAGAATATTGCAAATCCCAAGTTCTAGGCCCCTTACCAGGCCTAACCTGACAAATCGTTCTTCGAATCCGCACTAGGCCCCTTAACGCCTTAGATCTAAATTCGCACCCAAAGAAGGAGTAAGCACAGTACCAGCTTTCTACATACAACCTAACACAATTTCGAAGGAACTTTGGATGCTTCGGAGTTAGGATGTTCGGGCTCGTGGGTTTCGGGATTCATGGCCTAGGTTTTAGGCTTTAGGCAAAGCAAATCTGCGCTGCTTCAATAGCCATTTGGTCCAAGACTGACAGCAGGAAAGCAGGATTTCCGGGCGTGGTTGTTCATGGCTACTGCTTGTGTAAGCATCTGTCGTGTCTAGAGGGTCGCTTCACACGCGTTTCTGCAGCCACTGTTCGGAGTTTCACATCGTGAAGCAGTTGTTTGGTGTCGTCACCAACGGAAGCAGGGATTGCCTGTCCTAGGCGCCATTTTAGTGCAAGAGCAGTGTCTGAAGTCTGGCCTATTGGTTGAAAGGTTCCTTTCAGCTTCGCCCTTAGCTGCGCTGAGTTCTGAGATGCCATGTGCTCTAGTCTAGGTCTTGAGAGTTCCCCAATGGGCCGAATGCAGGGACGTGAACACTTCGTAACAATATCGTTAGCCAAGCGGTCGTCTAATTCGACAAGCCTTTGCATTGCTTGCTACCTCCTTTGGGCTGCCTTTGCGGGATTGGTATGGGGAGGGGCAAAACACACAATCTCGTGAACCCGTTGGAAAAGCACAATTCTGGTCCGTCAGGTGGCCAAAACGGATTCCAAAACGAAGAGCTACCAAAACCCAAAGACAAAACCCTGTGCCTTCCAGAGCCCTGAACCCCACCTCGAAACCCAGAAGCCTTCAAACTGTAAACCATAAAAGAGACCATACAAGCATTGCCCCGATAAACCCAAAAAGCCTTGTACCAGAAAGCCATATTCCGAACCTAGGACTCTCCATGGGTGTCGCTCGCAGTGCCCTCAAATCAGCTATCCGTGTGTTTAGGAGCGGGTTTAATTTAAGGCTTTAGTGTTTAGGTAAATTATAAGGCTTGGTGGGCTTAGGGTGAGCAAGGCTGGCTTTGCGGGTTAATTCAGGGGTTTAGTATTTAGCGTTCCCGGACAGCCCTATGTTTATTGGGATTTTCTAGCGATTTACGTGACCTCAATCAGGAAATGTTCGTAGATCAGAGTGTCAGACCTACAGAATGTTTCAAACATTGATATTGGCTCTTTGGGTTTTGTGCAGTCAGAGGTTATTGTGTTGGATTCAGGGTTTCGGGCGTTCAGGGTCAGTCCCAGAACCTTCGGCGTGCCTTAATTGCAGGGCTTTTTCCCTTTCTCCTAAGGATCACAGGGTTAAGGGACTCGGAGTTGTGTCCAAAGTTGAATCAGGTTGCAGGAGAATTTGTGAAGCTGTGTTCCTTCACGCTCTCAGAATTAAAACGCGGGGGAAAACCAGGAGCTGCAAGCTGCTTCGAAACACTCATGATGATCAAAGCTTCCTAACCAGCAGTCTCAGCCCCGAAGCCCTAAGCCTCAAATCTTCAGCCTGGAAGATCGAATGCTTCATTCCTTAAACTCAGTGCGCCTCGCGTCGTTGTAGTGTTCAGACTACAAATGAACTGCCAGAACAGCCGTTATTGTAACGATGATGACATCTACTTCTGCTCTTTATCATTCCACCCTCTCTGTCTACCTACTTGCTTAATTTCCTATCGATCTATCTATGTACCTACCTGCCTATCTGCTTATTTAGCTGTCCATCTATCTTTCTTTCCATCTATGTACCCACCCATCCATCCAGCGATCTGTCTAACTATCGATCCATCTATCTATCTATCTGTCAATCTACCTACCCATCCATCTATATATCTACCCATCTGTCTACCTACCTATCTAGCTATCCATCTATCTGTCTTTAATATCTATCTATCTCTGTCTCCGACAACTTCTGAACTTTCGCGGGTGCTTAGGAGTTGAGTTATTCTGCCATTTCGCTGGTTCTGCGGGAAATAAGACGTGCTAAATGTTATCGGGTCGTGCATGGGGTTTCAAGGGTTTTATATTGGGTTTAGCGTTTTACAGGGTTTGTTATATATGGGAGTTTCAGGAAAGCAGGGAACCCTATATAAAATAAAATCTTCAATATGTGATGGTTAACACAAGGACCCCCCAAGACGGTATCCCCACGCTGAAGAAACCCGCAAAAAAAATAGCTGACACGAGGTCTTGCGGCTGCTACGGCAGCCTTGTTTTACGACGGATGGGGGTACCGGCCTATCCATCAATCCCAGGCTTCCTTTGAGGTTGAAGTTGTGATCTTAGGGGCCCAGGGTTTGGAGCATGAGGTCTAGATTTTTGCCGAAGTTCTTAGATGGTTTCTTGCCTTCAGAGGGGGGGAAGGCTGATTTTTTCAATTGCTGGAGGTCCAAGCCTGTCACTGGGAGCCATTGTGAGTTTGAAAGGTCCAATGAGTAGCACTTTGCCCTTAGGAGCCGCTATACCTGTGACTGTAAACCCCAAGAGATAAGCCTCAGTCGTAGATGGTTTGGATTCTGTTTTGGGCGGTGGTGATACGAGTAGAAGGATGAACTACTAATGAGTGAACGTGGTAATGTCAATAATCGCAGGCCTAGCCAGGGCTAGCAGTGAATGAAGAAGAAGAAGTCGTAGCAGCAGCAGCAGCAGCAGTAGCAGTGAAGGTGGTAGTCGTCGCCGTTGCCGTTGCTGTCGTCGCCGTCGCAGCAGTAGCTTGCGTTGTGACTGTAGAGTGGCGGATGGTGCACGTCCAGTCAGGGTCCTTTGCTTGGTGTGGTGTGGCTTGTGGACTTATTGCCTTCAGCCACTTACTTGCTTATTCGTCGAGTGGCAAAGGGTGTTAGCTGCAGACATACTGACAACTAACAACCCCAACCCGTCACCCTTAACCCAGTCCGAAGCCCTTTAGCCCTCGAGCCCTGAAGGCCCTGAACCCGAAAATGCCCTAAAACCCTTTGCAGCCCTCACAAAAATTAAAAGCTATAAACCCCTTCAACATATGACTTATCAGACCTTGCGTGCTCTCCTACAAAGAAAACCTACCTGCAACCCCCACCTCTCCTTTGCCACGAGAGTTTGCAGGCACAGTCCGAGGCCTACAACATTTACCCCGATCAATAACCATGCCCCGACCAGCAGCCCTAAACGGATGAAGTGTTTCAGAGTTTAGGGCCTAGGGTTTCAGCATTTGTCTTTCTGGGGCTTTAGGGTTTACAAGACTGGGCGTTCAGCATTCAGTGTTCACGTGGTAGGGGTAATTACAACCGTCCCATGGTTCAGGAAATAACATGAGTTTGGTGACCATACCGTAAATCATAAAAAAGTCTATGAAACCCAAGTATCGAAGCCTGACTCAATTCGCCTGTGGTAAGGGGTTTCCCTGCTGTGAAGCTTTATGAAGCCCCACATTCCCTCACTGTGGATAATGCAACCGTAAGGACAGACGCGCATCTCGTGAAGGGGATCAGCTATGGGCCTCGGCCTCGGTGCCTTTTGGAGGGAGAGGGTCTTAGGATTTGCTAAAGCGGTTTAGGCATTGGGGTTTGGGGTTCACTAAAAGGCCTAGGTTTAAACGTCCAGCGTTTTTCCGACAGTTTTGTGGGTTGCTCAGGGGTTGCTTGTTGTTTTGAGCCTTGTATCGGGTTTTGTCGTTGTTTGATAAGAACTTCCGGTGCTTGCCTGCTGTTACGAGGCTTAAAGTAGTCTGTGGTTTAGGATCATGCGAGTACGATATACTTGATTAAACGTAACATATTGAAGGTTGGTTATCTGCTTAAGGCTTCCGACTGTCGTTGAAAGCTGCTTTGATCACAACTATCATGGAGGGACCACTACCAGCATTGGCGGCTGATCACGAAGGTCGATCAGTACTCAGAACTACTCTCGGAACTGTCAGAGACAAGTTGAGCCTTGTCAGGTCTTGCTGTTGGGCCGAAACACGATAATCGGCAAGATCCTACATCACATTAAACACATGGGCACGTCTATGGATCTATATATATATATGTGTGTGTGTGTTTTAACCGACATATATATATATGTAGATGTCGATGTGGATATAGGTGTAGGTGTAGGTGTATGTAATGTGATGTACTGTAATGTAATGTAATGTGTGTGTAGGTGTGTGTATGTGTATGTGCGTATATGTACAGGAATAGATGCACACACTGGACTATGGAATTATGGTGTGTTCCTTGCCATGGATATTGCAATAGTTTGCTCAGGAACACCCGAAGCGCGACATACCATCTCTTGCAGCAGAGAGTCTAGAGTCTAGAGTTTAGGGCAGCCTGTGGCCTCGGATGAATGCCACACAGCTAAGGGCCCAAAGACTTCAGTCACTTAAGCTCTCAAGCCAAAGACCCTATGGACCTGAAGCATCCTCAGCCCTAGACAATCACCCTGCGTACCTCAGAAGCCCTAATCTCACCAAAAAGCTCAAGTTGGGAGTTTGGAGGCTTCCATGGCAGATCACATGTCTGAGATATTTCCGACTGCCGAACCCTATGCAGTACATCCAAAACTTCTGTGGGCATCCACGATTTTAGGTTCTGTAGGGATCACAATAACCAGCTCAGGCTGAGTTGCTACCGCAAAACACAGCAGCCCCACACTGCTTTGGAAAGGGGCCCACGCTTGACCAGAAGGGCGAGGCTTCATCTGCAACTCCTGAAAATTCCTGGACCCCACAGGCTTAGCCCTAGACAAGCCGCAAGCCCGGGCTGGGGCAGACAACCCACTAAGCTGTCACAGCCATCGCCAGCACCATTATCCGCATCAACAAAAGCGTAACAGCGGCGGAGGGCATGCTCATGAAATCAACTCGCTGGTACTTGTCCTCAGGCCAATGCCTTGCAAAGGGCCCTGCACCGTTAGCCAGGCCCGGCAGAAGGGGGCGGGTTGAAATTGGAGGGCGTGGGTCACAGCTTTCCAACTTTGACACGGATCATGAGAATAGGGCTACATCATTAGAGCAGGATGTTGGGCCTACAGACCATATGAAGTGTAGTGTGGAAACCTCAGAAATCATAAGGATCCCTAGGGGGGAGGGGGGTAGGGGGCCTTGATACCTATAATAAGGGCTTAATAAGGCTTATTTAAGGAAGTATAGTCCCCGACCCCCGAAGGGTCCCTGTGAAGAAATTATATTATTATTGCTGCAATCGAAAGCCTCAGAAGGCTCTCGCCTCATATTTAGCTGAGCCAAACTCAGCACTGCTCGCACCCAACTCGGCACGAACATCCGGAGAAACTGAAGCCCACGAAGGCCTTTTTGACTCCATGACGAGATGACTCACCATGAGCTTTTTAAAACTGCTTTGAAGCCGTGTACATGCCAAGAAACACACTTGATTTTCTCACAGCATTAACTACCAGCTTCGTCTTGTACTTCTGGTCGCTGCTGTGGTTGTGTCAGTTTTATGTGCCTACAACTGTGACCCTCCATCCCTCGCGTGCAAAGGACGACTTCTTCTCACAGTCCGCGAAACCCATGCCCCCGGCCTCAGCATCTTTGTGGTCAGGGAGGTTCGATGTATATTAAAACTTCGACAGCTTCTCGTAATGTTATGTTGATGATCACGGTGCTGATGAACACGATGGTTATGAACATGAAACGATGAAGATCTAAGGCGAACAACGTGATAAGGAACAGGATGGCGCTGATGACACTCGTCGCCGGCTTGTCATCATGATGAAGACTTGCATCATAGCAACACCACCTTAACTTTAACAGCAACAGCAGCAGCACTTCAAAAAATCGCAGGTACAGCAGGAGCAAGGGGCAAAACCTGTGAGGTAGGATTTGCGTGGCCAGCCCTAACACACCGAAACCCCCAAACACTGCGAAGTCATACCAGAGCTTGGACCTTGAAGGAGCTCCGCGGAGTTGGAAGCCAGCAGACACACAAAACTGTCGACCTGCCCTTTGCTCCGCCAGTATACACAGCTCCCGCACATCCACCTGACAGCCTGGCCAAAGCAGCCACCCCCCAGTGTGCAAAACGTGTGTCGCACAACCTCCCCCTGTCTAATCTAAGGAATCGTCTATTCCAAGAAGCAGAAGACACTGAATGTAGGCCCGCCAAACCCCAGACCACTGGACCACCGTAGGGTGTCTGCTGGCACCAGTTGGGTCTGTCTCATGCAATGCCTAAATTATACATAATTACATACCTTGGGCATCGACGGCCCTGAAAGAGACCATCACCCAAAAAGCCTTCAAAAGGGCCTTGCAACAAGAAGTCGAACTAAAGACACCTACATTCCGTAATTTTCATCCTTAAACCCCACATTGAAAGCTGGAATGTATGCAGGAAACCCAAAAACAGAAGACCAGGTGGGGCCGGAGAGGCCGAGGAGATCTCGAGGCCACGGCTGTCTTGCATAGCAGCACAATAGAAGGTGTCTACGAGGGCTTGAGGATATGAGTTTCTGTGTGCGAGCTTTTGATGTGCTCGGAGGGTGTTCAAACTGTGTTTTCCCCCGAACACTGTGGTACACACTATTGGCTATAGGGTTCTTGGGTTCTTGGGTTCGGAGTAAAGAGACTTGGTTAGTCTGGCTGCGCGGCACAGGCCGGCTTCCGCTGTGGCGCGGTGCATAAGTTGTCCCGTTGTTTACACACTCGTGCAGCGATTGAAAATTCACATACATTGCGCTCCATGCCGTCTCGAAATGTCTGAATCCGTTCAGCTCATGAACGGGAGCTTTTGGGTCATGCCCTTTTTTTGGTTGGGGGAAGCTTGTTGCTCATGTATCTGAATCTGCCGCACGTGTTGGACATGATGGTGGTGTGCTGGGATATCGTGGTGGTCTCCTGGTTTCCGTGTGGTCCTTTCGGAGCTCCTGGATTTTGCCAGCGGTCTCTGGCTGGTCTCCTGGAGATCTCTTGGTGGTCTCCAAGTGTCTAGTTTCGTCCCTCTGTATCTTCGCGGGCTTAAATAGAACTGGCTTGCTGACGCTTTGGCTTGCTTCTCAGGGTGTCTCAGGCAGTGTTATTTTCTGTTCAAGACTGCATTATAGAAGCCTCAATCGCTACTGACGGCTTAATCATGTTCAATCTGGTGCTGTTCTACAACACCCGTGTGCGCGTATGTATGTACCTGTATATTTATGTGTGTGTATATATGTATGTATACATACATAAAAAATACATATATATATATATATATATGTATATATATATACATATACATATATATATATACATATATACATGTATATCTACATACATATATATATATATATACATATATATACATATATATATATATACATATGTACACACACACACGGACTCGCACTTTCGACATAGAGTTCCCCGAAAGCCTGGCCACAATACAGAGTATGATTCAGTTCACATGTCTTTGGCTTAGCTGTTCTGCCTGCCTTGCTACTACGTCCGTAAACTTCAGCCACCGCTCAGGTCATCCAACAACTTGGCGCGAACATGGTGCGCGGGGCACTCAGCCGTGAGTGGAAGTCGAACACCGTTATCCTGTCAGTAGGGACGGTGGTTTTGGGGTGCAGCGCGTATGCTTTACTGCTTGGGGTGAGAAGAAGCCGGGCTTTATGCTTCCCTTTGTGGTTATCGTACTAAGTCCTGTAACTGCCAGTCAGTGCAGTTATTCAGGTGCCTTTGAACATTAAATCCGAAGCCTTAAAGCCTTAAAGCCCAAAAGTCTGCAGCCACGATTTTGTGTTGAGGCTTCGGGTTCAACTGCACCCTGGCCCAGGTCTCTACGGCAACAACCCAGAGAACACGCATCGTGACTTTCTGGACGAAGCACAGGACCATAACCAGAGTGGGTTTTCGGGTTCAGACAGAAACACAGGACCTAAGTTGAAACCCCAACTGCCACCCCGTCGTGCGTCCTTTGTATGGGGTGCAGCAGGCCCGGCACGAGATGTCCGGTCAAACAATCTGTAACCGGGCTGTGAAAGAAGCTCACTCGGGTCGTGGAGAGCTCATTAAGTCCTTGGACCTCAAATACATCTGAGCTAATCCCTGGGTAACAGACAGAGAACTGACGATGATTAAGTATACGAGAATGATGTGACGACAATGGATGACTGAGCCCATCAATCTTCCTTAACTTCAATTTCTACTTTACAGGTCATATGGAGGTCCTCCATTTGCTTCGACCTCATGATCTTCCCTTGGTGATGGGAACTTAGGATTATATATGATTAGTTTAACTTCCGAACAGCATGTGGGTAAGTGCGCATGACAGTTTTGTCTGGGTTGCTATCCCATGTAGGGCCCTTGTAATTTCGTATGCCACTCATAGTAAAGGGCCAGCCTCGCGAAAGACAGATGGCAATAATGAGGCCTGATCCTTACTTAGGCCTGCATCTGCCAGGCCTGAATGCTAAGCACCATAATTTCCGAATGCTCATACTCCTATCTGAATCTTCGAAGCCTGATGCCCCAACCTCTAACCAAAGCCCTCAACGCCCGATACTCTACACCATACAAAACATCTCTAACCCTTAACTCCGACACAACACAACATCACAAGAAATCCGAAATCCCAAGACTAAAGCCATGAGAGCCGCATATGAATCCAATACAAACAGTAGCTATATCCAGATCCAGATCTGTTTGTATGTCTATACATACACGCAGACTCACCTGTCAACCCCAAAGCTTAGAACTCCCTACCCCCGAAGCCCATACAGGTCCGCAAACCTGCCCGAAAAAAAGAGAAAGCACTGAAATTCCTTAACCTGCTGGATCCCCAAAACCCTAACACCTCTCAAAAAGCCTCCAACTTGACACCCTGAAACTGCTTCAGTGTCCCCAACGCGTCGGATCCGAAAGCGCCACGAACCCATCACCGCAGGAGCTTGGCCTGACCGTGGTACCAGGCAACACCAGACTTGTCGATGTTCTAAGGTTTCTTTTCGGTTTTGGATGCAGGGTTCACGGTTTTAGCTTTCGGTTCCGTGATGGCTTCTTTGTCCGCTCGAAGATGCTATGTGCACAGCGAATTATACTGCTAGCTTCCTATGCTTTTGTTGCTGGCATTCTTCTTTCTGGCCACATTTACCGACGGAGTGGATCCCGGAGTCCGGCGCGTAGCCGAGAGTCCGAGAACAAGATGCTATTTGCGAGCGCGGCCGCTCGATGAGCCATCCGTCTTGAAGCGGTCGATCCATGCGTTCGGCCCATGAAATCTGACACCGCTGTTCTGGGCTACTGTCCATGCTTTGCCGAACAGCATGAACCCGAACCTCGTTTGACCTTTCCTGGTTGTTCGGCACTGTAGGTAGATGTTCAGTCTAGGGCTTAAGGCTCCTGGTCGTTAGGGCCAGGCTTTCGGGTTTAGAGCTGTGGAAAAATCGTTGTCAGATGTTGTTATGCTCGCTGTCATAGGGTGTGTGTTCTTACTTTGTGCTGAGCACCAGAGAGTAAAACCTCAACTCTTAAACTGTAGGCCCTGACTTGTAGGTCGTAGGTCAAACGAGCCAGGACCCAAGCGGTTCTAGGCATGGGGTCGACTGTTTAGAAATGAATGGGCGGAGGACGAGTAAAACGGTTTCGAGTTGAGAGGCTTGGGGCACGCCCACCCACAGAAACATTTTAGCCAGGCCTCAGCGATTACGACTTCATCCAGAGCCCGGCGAACTGCTTGACCACAGACTTCAACTGCTACAAGCAGGCCATGTAGCTCTAGGGGTCAGTTTCTTGAATCTCGCTATGGGGTACCCCAGTCTAGGGATGGTGGATGTTGAGGCTTGTCAGCTTTGACTTGCAAGTTTGGAGTTGAGGACTTCGATTTTCGGGCCAAGGAGTTGAACACCAGAGGGTTGCGCGGTCTATGTCGACGGCGGTGAGGTCCTACTGGTATTGTACGCTTGCAAGGTCAAGCCGCCTGGAATGTTGAGATCAGTATTTGGAGTTGTGACAGCAGTCGAGAGCAACACCGCGCTTGTCTAGCCGGATCGTGAGGAAGCGGTGTGTTCACAAGGATTTCGAGTGTATCCGAGCTACTCTATCGTGTCGTTGAGAAAGTCGGGATTGAGGCTTAGCGTTCTGGGACCCTGAACCCTGCGCTCGCGTGCAAAACTAAGCGTGTTGGATCCTTCTGTCGGTATCTTAGAGCCGGGATTCTAACGTTCAGGGTTGGTATTGGGGACTATCAGGGTTCAGCGCTTTGGGTTTAGGGCTCCGGCGAGCCCGCTTATGTAGGGCTTCTCTAGTCATGCAAGGTTTTGGGCCTCAGCAAAAATCACATTTCTCACGCCGCAGTAGCCCCAAAGTCAGCCCGAGCTCGACTGCAACCTAGGCCCGAAGCCCTTCAAACGACTTCGAGGTTATTGGCAGCAAAAACGGGGTTACAAGCCTTTTAGTTGCAGCTATGAAGCGTTTCAACTGCGGTGTTCTTGTATAGTTGCTCAGAGTGGCCCATGGGCTTTCACACACAGCCAGAGCTGCAAGTCTAAAGTCCTACCCTCCTACACCCTATATACTATAGACCCCAAAACCTTAAACCAAGGTCAAGGACTCGTACAAGGAGCTGCTGAAAAATGGTTTCCTGCACGAAGGCACCTGACTCTTGTCACTACGTTATGGA
This sequence comes from Symbiodinium sp. clade A Y106, assembly GCA_003297005.1. NCBI lineage: Eukaryota > Dinophyceae > Suessiales > Symbiodiniaceae > Symbiodinium > Symbiodinium sp. clade A. Next base: position 68,026 of record BGNK01003113.1, on the reverse strand, counting down.
GTGACCCCATACGTAAGTGATGTGTACACGAATCTCCAGAGGGCAAGCTTTTAGTCCTCAGGGGTTACGGTTAAAGGCCACGTGTCTTGTGGAGGCTCAGTGTTCAGTGTTTGCATTGGCATGCCCACTGTTCAACCAGGCCTTTCGTGGCAACTTGAACTCAATCCGTTCGGCTTCAGAGACTCAGGGACCTGAAATACTAAATTAGGACCCTTGTTGCAGAGCTCCCCAAGCTGTAAACCCCCTAACCGGCCCTAACCCCCCACCCCCTCCGCCAATTTTAAGGACCCGGCAACTTCCATAAAGCGCTCATAGAAATTGTGTCCACGCTAGATTGACATTATCGAGGGTGGCCTCTTTGTTTTCTTCAGGATTCTGCAGTTCTAGGTGCCAGGATGACGGGACTTGGCACAACTAGAAAACATGCATCTAACCTGCTTGTACCAAGAGCTTCCAAGTTGCCATTCTCTCTCACCAGCCCCGCGTTGTGTCCTGCTCATGGAAAAGCCCCGGATCTGGAAAAGAGGACAAACCACTAGATGAGCTCTACGATCGACTCATTGCCAGTATCCAGAAACTCCAGCCCGCTATGGATGTTCATGGGTAGTTTTATAAGTACGGCTTTGGGAAAAGTAGCCACAAGCAGAGCCACGTATAAAACTGCCTGAACTGAACCTCCCCGATGTGATACCCGAACACTGCGAACTGGCGCATGCAAAAGATCGTTGAAAAGTGAAGGGAGATTTGCGGACTGAGTCTTACAGTAGGGCTATGAAGTTCATCTAGGGCCCTTCTGCTGGAATATTGGCAACTGTATGTGGCACTACCGGCAACAAATCTTTTCAAGCCTACGCTTGCGTGCCCGAACCTCGGGTCAATTAGGCTTCGTGGTTCAAGGTTACATTGAAATTTTTGGGATTCAGGATCAAAGATTGCGGATGTTGATGCTGAGGATACTTTTCTAGGGTTTACGATCATCGTGTCCATGACCACCTGGTAGAACAAGTTATTAAACCACCAACCTCAGACCCCATACTAGAAATCCCCAGCCCCAAGGATTCAAGAGGCTCGAAGATAAGAAGCCAGCTGAATGATTGCCGGTGGCGCTTCATGGGTCTATGTCACAGGCGTCAGCTAGTGCACGGGTCAGCTTGCCAATAGATGGGCCAGGGATTTCTTAGGCAGTGAACACGACTATTCTCACGGTACTCCTCGCAAGCTCCTCGTCTCTTCGCTCAGCACAGATCTCTCGTCTTCGTGGCGCTGAGTGTTTCAGGACGTTGCGTTTTCACCTTTCCCGCAATCTCCAGAGATCCGAATGGGGTGCCGCTTAATCGCTTGGAGTTTGCGGCATGCCGTGCCAGGGCCAGGGTTACGCTGCTTGCCATCCTAACTCGGAGCTGAATGGTAGCTGCCCTGGCAACATCAAGTTTTGCATAGAATCTATAGAACACAACTGACCGTAGGGCTCCGGATGCAAGCCAAATGGGTCGTTTCGATCATCAGCCGCTCACCCATGTCGAGTTTAAAAAATGCCTCGAAATTCACGCAGCAAGAACTGAACTGCATCAACCCCACCTTGCCTGTTGCTCAGCGTCTGCAAAGTTCGGGGCGAAGTATCCGCCTTGGTATCCAGCTTGCAGATTTTAGTTCACGATGCTGCATACAGAGATCACAACACCTGGCGTTAGGGCTGCGCTGTGTTTGCATGGCGTGCTTCCACGTGACTGGTCCAGGTTTGGGTTTGGCTGAGATTTTCGCAGTCCGACACGATTTGTGTTATCGTCTTACAGCCAGCAGATTTCCATGTTTTCGTCGGCATTCGTCGACATGTGAGTCTATATGTACCAGTCATCCTGATCAAGTGCAACAGCTTCGTCTGTGTGTAAGTTGAACGTCATGAATCAGTTTGATCATCCTCTCCTCGGCTTGGGACTTCATGGCTAACGCGGTTGCGCAACCTTCTGGCCTAAGGTCACCTTATCTCGGTCGTAAACGACGAAGCTGTCCTGATTAGTTGGACGACCTTCAAGTGTACTTTGCCCAACTTGTGGAGGCAGATATCACCCAGCGCTTCGGGAGCTCATTGTCATGAACGAGCCCGACCTCAAGTTGCGACAGCCCCAGATGTGACGAGGATGTTTTGCGTTCGCTGACGTGAGAGAAAATGAAGACGGTCTCCGTGATAATGTGGCCATCCTTATACTGTCATTTTTGGGTTGGCGGCTTCCTCTGTAAATGTGACCGGCAAGACATGGTATGTGCTGAACGTGAGACTCAGCTGAACACGAACAACATGTGAAAGACATTGGCCCAACGCAAAGCTTTGGCAATGGATCCTGAGTTACTATCAAGGCAGTTTGCAGTTTGTACTTGTTCATGTCATGTGAGTTGGTTGCTATCCTGAGCTGCCACAACATTCCTCTCATGAGCCTTTGGGGTTTCATTGTTTTTACAAGTATGATTATGTGCGTCAGTAGTAGTACGCAGCTGATGTTTAGGGCATGTGTGAGCCATGCGGCTTCGAAATTTGTTTTGGTTGTCGGTACTTGCTTCCGTTCAGGAAGCGGGCAAATCCACTCGCAGGGTTTGTGCCCTCTAAGCTTCAAACCCAAAGTTTGTCAGTCTGCTGAGTATAGCTCAGGCCGGGCATTCACGAGCCGAACAAGTTTTGCCGCGGAGTTCTCTCTGCCATCGATGCCATGCCAGCGGCTTACGGCCTGCGCTTACTAGGCAGAACTACCGCTGCACGATGATTCTGATGATCGTTCTCGCTATTGTGGTCCCTGATATGAGAAGTATCAATATCATTCTGTTTGGTTTCCTCAATAGCTTGGTTTCAATCAGGATGTGACTTCCCATTACTTTTTGTTTCTTATCAACATAAACAGCATGAGCCCTTCAGTGTTCGGAGCTGCGAAGGTTGAGGCCTCTCCGGTTTGACCAAGGTTTGGGTGGGAGGGTTTCGGCACGAAGCGCCAAGTCCGAACCCGACAGGCGGTGTCATGCAGGGTTCTTTCTAGATTAAGCAACGTCCCAGCACAAATGGAGAGCACATTGTATACTACATGTCCGTCCACAAAAACCAAAGATTTCGAGCTGCCACGGTTTACTTCCTTTAGGAACCAGGGTTTCAGAGGACAGGGAGGAAATGCAGGGGGACATACATATATATATATATATATCATATCATATCATATCATGCCATACCATACATCTGCACACCCGATCACTTGTGTGCCGACATGTGTATCCGCCTTTTAGTCGCTAGTCTGAGATTATGCCGCCAAGTGATTTTCACACTTCTGCGATCAGACACCAGATCTTGCCTACATTTCTGAGAAACCGGCCGTACATCTGACATTGCTTAGGGCTTCAGGTTGCGGCTTGCGGGCCAAGCGGTTCAGGCTTAGTAGTTTCTGGTCAATTGTGGGCCCTTTCTCGTTTCATTTTCCAGACTCAGAACGTGAAGACAAGATTCCATAAGTCAAGCATCATTGATGTTGGAAGGCCTGCACTTGGGTGTTAGATGCAGGGATACCTCATTCGGAAGTCCTTACAGTAAGAATTCCACTATTAGGGTTTCTGAAGCCTTTTCTGTTTCAGGACCTTCGTTTTGTCCTGTTGATATGCATAGGTATTTCTATAGTTTGGCATGACTTGTCGTTTTTCTGACAAGATTTAGACATGCTTGCCTTGATTCTAACATGTCTGATTTTTTGACGGTCATTAGGCATCAGTCACAGCTGCTTGGAGCATCTGCACAACACGTTGTTGTTCCAGGCCAAGGACTACACGGACGAGATGCTCAAGAAAATCCCACGAACCTTCAGTAGCCTTCAGGAGCTCAAGACAGCACCGGACAAGGGGGACTTCTCCCAGAAGGAGATGGAGGTGTGGATGGAGAGAGTGAAGGAATCTATAGGGCATTGCTCCCCACAAAGGCAAGGGTGGAGGCCTCAGGGCCGCCAAAGCCCTCTATGCTAAAGCGCTTGGCAGAGCAGTGGGCTACGACGACATTTGCCAGCACACTCCCACAGAAAGTGCGAAGTACAAGTTGCAATTCGATTGTGTAGCAGAGGCAGCGAAGACTGTGTTCCTCCTGTGAGTGCCCATTGTCCATTTGAAGGTTTCAATCCTGAGATTCCACTGAGTCTGAACAGGTCGTGTCGAGGGACAACAGTGCGTGTGAAGAGACCCAAAAGCCGGGGCGTTTCAGGGTTTAGGCAGAACCCGTCCAGGCCGAACGCTGCAGCATACCGAGTACACCCCTGACGATCTATACTCTGAAAAGCCCACAAAGGCTTGATGCTGAGCACGACATGAGGGTCAATGGCACGCGGATCAACTTCACAGTCGCGTCCTGCTCTCAGTGTGATGTGGTGTTCAGGGACAATGCAACTTGGATCTTTGGCGTGCTTGCTGGGGCGCCTGTGGCTTTCAGTGTTCATTATCAACGCAAGACAAGGCGTCGAAGTTCAGGGTTCTGGGCTCCGGACGCTCGTAGGCGTTGAGGCCCTGGAGATCCGGGAACCCTGAACCCGAAATCTTGAACCCTAAACAACGAATCCATAAACCCTGAAAACCCCCAAACTCCCAGCTCAAGGGTTTGGAGAGCTTACGGGCAGAGCTTGCACTGTTTCTTGGCGGGCTATTCGACAAGAGTTTTGGGCTTGGGGTTCAGGGATGTTGGAGGGTGGAAGTACTGTAGTTGAGTAAGCAGTAGGATAGCGCATAGTCCCCGTTTAGGTGACTGGACAAGCAAGGGTCAGGAGCTACAGACGTAGGTGTAGGATTCTGACAGGGGCTACAAGGCGGTACACAGCCTAGAAGGAGAAAGCACCCGTGTTTCAGACAGTCCTGGCATATACGGGGGTTGTCCTTTGGGGCTGTGAAACGTAACATCGTCGGCAGACCACAGCGATAGCGAAGCATAATTGCCCCCCAAAGTCACCCACTGTCGCCACGCTCCCGCAAGACCGACCCTCCAAAGAACAGTCCTACATTGCGCCGTCCCTATACACGATTACAGAAGGAATCCTGAGTTAATAGCGGCCATTAATGGGTTGCATCAGCTCTTAGAGGCTAAGGGCTAAGGGGACTTACCAAGTCAGTTATAAGTTATAATAGTTATAAGTAGGGTTACAAGTAGGGTAACCAAGGTTCGCGCACTTCTGACCCCCATGCTGACCTTCGAAGTCCCTGATCCTTCCAGTGGTGTGGGAGCTTTTGAAAACAAGGGACCCCCAACACAGACCTCCATAGTCGAGTCTCGAAAAAGGATTCCCAATCAAGGATCTCAATTTGGGCTCTTTATCTGGACTACATAGAAGGGCTTGAACTAATCTGGAAATGGTTGCTGAGGGACGGAGTATAGCAAACCTCAACCGAGTCAAGAACAGCACCCCTCCATGACCCTCAACCCTGACATGCTCAGGTTTTCCTTTGGTGTGTGTACAGAGTGCGCGACTTTTTCGCCCGAGAGCCCAGTTAGCGCGAATAGTCAGAGTTTCCTTTTTCGTTACTTACAGGCGTCTTTAAAAGGGCTTTCTACAAACGAGTTCATCAGGTTCAACAGCTGTTTTTTGTTTGTAACTGGCCTTGCATCACTGACCACCATGTGTTTATCAGGGTTTGTTTTATGAAAAAGGGTTTACGAAAGCCGAGTAGGTTTGAAAGCCGTTCTGTAGGGATTATGCAGGGTTTAGGCTTGGGCTCTGAGATTTAGGGCTTGCAGTTTGGTGGTTTGTTCGGGGGTTGGGGGTTTCAGGAGCTTCGGGTTTAGGATTTGTGGGGTTTGGACGTTTGGGATTGGGATGTAGGCTTTGAGTTTAGGGGTTGTCGGCTCGACGAAGAAGCTTGGAACTGCAGGAGCTGTTGAGCGGGGACGTTCAGTCAAAGTTTGACTAAACGATAAGCGATCACTAATGTCGTAGATGTCATTGTGCATGGCAGTAAGAAGTTTAACTAGACCAGCCGTCTAAGAATGTAACTCTAGGGTCAAACGGATTCAGGGTCTGCATGTTCTGCTTGCCTCGCCTGGATCCCTCGGGTGCTATGTTCACGGGTTTGCTCTGGGGACATTTGAGGCATCGAAAGATGGGAAAGATGGCCGTAGGAAGTTCGTGAGCCCCAATTGCAAACCCTTAAGGTTCAGGTCTCAGTCTTTACCTATGCTTCTGTTTGCTATACCTGCCGTGCGACTGCCGTAGGAAGTATTGGACCACAGCTATTTATTTGAGCTCTTCAGGAGCGGTATCTTAGTAGCTGGCTGAAGTAAGCTTTCTGGCTTGGGCTAATACAAAGCTGCCAAAAATGCTGAAACCTCAAACCCAACCCCAAAAACCCTCAACACCTACAAGCCTAACCTATAAATTTACTATAAACCCTGGAGCCTACTGGCAGGGTCGGGGGATGTAGTAAGTAGGTAACAAGTAGACTTATGAGTACCGCAAAGGATCAAAATTGAGGTTGTGATACCGCCGTCATCTGACCCTCCTGACACCCTGGAGCCCTGAACCCTGATTGCAAGATTGAGCCGAAACCTGCGTCCTTATGCGATGGATGCTGGTATCTAGGGTCTTTTTCTGGGTTTGTTATGGCCTGAAGCTGCAGCTTCGGGATCTTTAGTCAAGGAGGCTGGGAGGCTCAAGGAGGCCAAAGGAAAGTGCGTTTACGGCTCCTTACAATCATTTCCTGACGGCTTCAGATGTCTGCATGTCGATTTTCGGCTCAGCCACAAAAAGCCAGATCAACAGGCTGAACACGCAAATGCCAGAAAACCGGCAAGCCTGAACCCAACCACGAAATGAGCTGCGTCAAATGCCAAAGTTGACGAATATCACCATGCTGTTGTGTGACCTGACATGAAACTACATCGTGGAACATTTAGCAGCTTTAGGCTTGAAACCTATGCTTGGGATGTAGGGCCAAACGTTGAGGAAAGGCTTCCTTGGGTCTTGGCCTGGCGAGGTTCCTACGCTCTCCTGCTATAGTAATGGTGTGCGGATCTTCCACGGCTTTTGTGAACCGTCATTGCTGCGCACTCTGTGGCCAGCATTAGGAAAGTCGGAGCTGTGCTTCTGATTAGTTCATATTCGTTGAATTACTCGGATGCAGCCAAAGTCCAGGTTTCCGTTGGGGTTTACGCCTTTGACGCTGGTAACACTCAACCTCGTTGATAAGACTATGTATAGACTCTGAACCCTCGCGTGTTTCCGGATTTGCCTCACACCTTAGCTCTCGCTCATAGAGTTAGTTTGCGCAATTCAGGAGCATTAACCCTCATAAGTCCGTAAACGATGAAAACCTTGTAAGCCCGAGTAGGACAGCATAAATCAGTACGTAACGGATACCGGGGCCCTTAGTTCCTGCTGCATTTGTTCGTGAGGTCCAAGCCTGCTCTTGGTCAGATGGCCGCGCTCCGGGCATGACCCTGAGCAGGAAGAGCCATGCAATTGTTGCCGTCTTTTTCAATTGACCCCATTGTTGCTGCTCGTGGTTGTGGTGGTGATGGTGGTGGTGGTTGCTACATGAAAGTGGTCGAAGTAGAGCGAGTGCCGACAAAGAGGAGCAGACGAGAGCGACGACTTCAGACTCCTGGGCGTCTTCTTTGCAAGCATCTGACACTTATCGTGTCTTCCAAACAATTATACGAGAGCTTGCCTGTTGTTTTATCCATGTCAGTGATCCTTCCGAGCGAACAAGACAGTAGCTTGAAAGCCAAACAGCTTTCCTGACAGCTCTGGCCTGAGGCGGCAATGCACCATCCGGAGTCGGTAGGCCTGCATCGGGATTGTAGGGTTCCAGATTTTCGTTTATCGGGTGCAAGGCATGAGACCTTCAGCCCTAGAACCCAAGCACTGCTAAAGCTCAAGCCTTGAGGACATCAGCAGTTTATGGCACAACCTGGCCTTCGGTTCTGAGTCTGAGCTGCTTGTAGTGCGGATGGGCCAATGGTCGACACTGAGAACGCACCAGAAACCCCGTGATCCTAAACCTGCAAAACCCTAAACTCCAAAACCTGAAAGTGATGTGAGGACAAGCAGTGCTTTGCCGATTGTTCGTAGTATAGCTGAGCTTGCTGGTCGTTTGCCAAGGCAGAGGCCACGGCTATGTACGTCCGGTGGCATGTCTAGTGCCTGGAAGTCAACCTACTCCTTGTTTGCATCTTCGGGATGCGGAATGAGGCTTGTGAAGTTCGGGATAGTTAGGGCTTTGCAGGATAGAGCTTAGAACCTCTGCGATTCAGGGTGTAAGATGCTCCTCGTCTCTGGTATGTGCCAGGCCCGCCGCGTCGGGTTGGAGAATCTGCAACTTTGGGGCCCATACCTGTATGGTTTAGGTATCGGGGTTGAGAGTGTAGGTTCCAGCATTCAGTGACCAGGAGCACAATGGCATCAAACTCAGAAGCTAAGCGCTAAACCACATGTCTTACTCCCCACAACCAGGGTTTTCAGATTTGCGACAAGGGAGTCTTTGACTTCAGGCTACAAGGCCCGGAACGACTTGGCTAAGTTCTATCGTGAAAGGCACGGGTCATTAGGTTCTGCAGCGTCGCGAGTGTTCGGACTCTAGGGCAAAGGGGCTTTAGGGTTTACGGGCGTGGTGATTTCGCGCTCAAGCGCCTCAGGATCCAAGGGTTTAGGTGGCTCAAGGGTCTAGGTAACTAGTATACAGTAGAGCTTGAGGGCATCAGGGTGTAGGCATTCCAGGTTTAGGAAAAACAGGGCTGCATGGCAGAAGTACTTGCAGTATTGGCCTGGCTTCTTTTTGTATGTAGGACTTTCCGGGATCTGTTGTTGCTTGGTCATAGGTTGAGTTTTTAGGTGTCATTTTTGCGGGGTTCAGGTTGAATGTCTGCAGCTTCCCAATTAAAACCCCTAGCCCCTACATATCGATAAACATGAACCCCCATCATGAGCTAGTCTGAAGCTGGCTGCTAGGTGGTTGAGATGACACGTGGATTTATATGGGTCCATTTAAGGTCAACAGTCCCAAGACAAGACTTTGCCAGAGGTGCGGACTCGAAATCCGGAACACTAAAAGTGGTTGCAAGCTGCCGACACGTCTAAGGAGGGGCTTGCCAGGTTTAAACAATGACAGATGTGTACAGAAAACACAAAACACCGAAACGATGCCGATAAGAGACCCTAAAACGTAGCATCCTTCTTGCATAAGCTGCATTTGCGGATGGACATACATTACCGAAAGTACTCGAAATAGTTTATCCCGTATCACGGAAAATGCAAGATTTCGTCCGTCCACAGTAGTCTGGGATCCGTAGAGTTTAGGGCAGCCCTTGAGAACCCTAAACTTTATAAACCGCCAAACTCCGAAGCCCCTGAACCCCTGAACCGTGGAACTATAGTTTTCGACCAAAGGCCGAGACGGCATCCTCACCTGCCTCTGCTTCTTTGGATCCCGGAAGACATGAACCGAAACAGTATCCGTCCTTGCTCACCAACCAATGTCTCATATGTCTTATTGTCGCTTGTGTTGGCGTCACCGGTGGCTTGTTTTTCACACTACGTGTAGAGTCTTTCGGATTGGAGGATCGCTGAATTGTGAGAACGCGCCAGGTTCCACAATAGTTTCAACACGGCGAACCCTGCAACCCAGCTGCAGGCAGTGCAGAGTATTACGTAACGCAGTTCTGCAGCTTGGCCCGGCCGCGGCATAGTGCTAACATTCAGTTCACACAAGGCCCCGAAGCCCGAAGCTTTCACCTAAACCTCTGCCATTTTGAAAGCTATGACCATGACGGTAGCTGCTAGCTACTGTTGTTTTGCTTCCTGCTATCGTGGGAATTCAGGATTGCTGATCTTTTGTGCGGTGCTCATGTGTTTCATACAGCATGCTCAGTCTGTCCCAGAGTTCCGACTTCATTCTTGAGGAATTCTTTTGGGGACTTTGTGGTTTCAAGGTTCAGGGTTGGGGTGTTGGGCAAACGCTGGGTGTTTACTCGTGGATCTTCTGCTCCAGCTTCTGAGCTAACGCGGCTATGCCTTAATTTTCACCCTCTTCCATGGATCTCCCAGCATTGTCCTGTATTCGTCTGTTTCTGTGAGGGCCTTGAATCTCAAAGGCCACCCTGATTATTGCTTGGAGGCTTGGGGTGCCCGGTGTAGCACGATCAAGGAAATCCGTGGTTCCGTTTACTTATCACGCCATCATCCTGCAAGCAGGGGGTTCGGGCTCCGAAATGGACGAAAACCTGTATGACTAAACAGAAACTCCTGTTGACTTATAAAGAGTTCAGAACGAAAGATCATAATAACAACCTAAAGAAGAAAAAGTATCGAAGCAGCCGAGGCCGCTCACGTGAAGTCCATGTTCCTGGACTCGTGGGAAGCCCAGCCCGGACAACGTGTTGCCCAAGAGGTCTCCAAGACTATAGGCTTGGGGAGCTCAGGCGCTTTGAGAGTAGGTGCTAGGATTGAGGATTCCGTTTTGCTAGGAGTCCCTGTGGCCGTGTTCTGCCTGAGCCTCCACGGCCTCCGATATCCCATGACACGGCCTTTGTATAAGTAGCCCCAATCCTGAGACTCGATCATCATGCAAGAATACTGCTGATGCACAGTTCCTGCAGTGCCTCAATAATGCCCTATTTACTGCGGCAAGTAGGGTACGTTCCTGAATATGGATACCCTGAACCCTCACCCCTACTAACCCTAGCTTTAGGGGTTTGGAGGTTGATACACATTTGGGTCATAGCCCTTCTCAAGAACGGTAGGCAGGTTTTATGTCAGTCAGGGTTTAGAGAGTCGGAATGGAAGGAGCATCCATGCATCACTGAGCACTCACAGCATCACTTCCGGCCATGGAAGCACCTCTATTCCGTCCCAACAACGACGTGTAGCCTGAAGGACGGCAGTTGTAAGCGCTCAAATATGGCAGCGTTTCTGATCAGCAACCCAGCAGTAGCAGCATTGCCCAGTGGCAGGAGTGAGTGACCGCTCCCAGACATAACGCCAACTCAGCGCTTTAGTTAAGGCCGGAGTGTGCCTGAAATTGGGCTAGCCAGAATCGGAGGCAAGATGGCATCGTCCAGTTCCTAATGGGCTTAGCCATGACCTGACACTGTGAGTAATCCCTTCCCCCGAATATTCAAGCTCCCCCTAATATAAAAACTCCCGGCCCTTGCGGTTTCGGGCCCACAATTGAAAGTTAATTAAAAACATTAGGGGGGAGCTAGGATTGTATTAGTTTTAATAGAGCCAAAGACTACAGCAGTACTAATCAGACCGAAGAGACCAGAGCTTTAGGGTTTAAGGGTTTAGGGCTCAGGGCTAAANAAACATTAGGGGGGAGCTAGGATTGTATTAGTTTTAATAGAGCCAAAGACTACAGCAGTACTAATCAGACCGAAGAGACCAGAGCTTTAGGGTTTAAGGGTTTAGGGCTCAGGGCTAAAGCTTTAGGGCTTGGGGCTTTAGGGCTTAGGCTTCAGGGCTTAGGGCTCAAGGTTTTGGGGCTTAAGGTTTAGGGCTTAGGGTTTTAGGGCTTTAGGGCTCTCCCTCCCTTCCCTGTCTTTGCTGCATCAATCAGTCGACTTGTCTGACTGTACTGACGATTTGCTGTCAATCCGACTCATACCCGGATGCACCGAAACCCCCGTAGTATAAAAACCAACCCCCCGGAAATCAGTTGCTATATTAGGGGGGGAGCGCTTTAATATTAGGGGGAAGGGATTAAACGGGACACACAACCTCGCAGTCAGAGAGGTCTTGTTGGCTTTCTTACTGTTGAATGTTCAAAAAATTGAATCCTCCTAGTATCCCAGCCCTAGCTTTAGGAGCCCTCCTAAACGAGGAACCTCAATATATCTCAGTTTTCCCAAGAGCCATGCGAGATGACGGCTTAGCGATTGCGGCAGCGAGGCGGCCTTTGCCTCTTTGTGCGCTCCTGGCACCGGTAATATTCTGGACACTGATCATAGCTGAGGAGGTAAGCTTTGTGTTTTTTGCTGTTGGACTACTCCCCTCCAAGCTAAAGACGTTTTGTGCCTATGAACCGAGCAACTGAGGACCTCGTTGGCTGCAACGCACTCTTTGGTTCCATTTCGCTCTGGCCTTTATCGGCGCTATCCTGCATCGCATCCTCCGGGTTCGGGTTCTGGCTTGCCACGGACTGAACGCGTGAGGTGCCTGTCCTACAGAGCGAACAAACGGATGCAGAGCATCAGGTCCTCGCTCCTCGCTGAGAATCAAGCCTCTGCCGGGGACTCTCACACCTGTGCTGTGAAGTCCGATGGTCAGCTGGTCTGCTTCGGATGGAACCAATTCGGACAGTGTGATGTGCCAGAGGACATAGGTGCAACTTTGTTGGTCTCAGCAGGCCACTCTCACACCTGTGCAATTACAGCAGATGGTCGGTTGGTCTGCTTTGGATGGAATGAATACGGGCAATGCGATGTGCCTCGAAACCTCGGGCCAGTCTTGACTGTCTCAGCGGGCCGCTCTCACACCTGTGCGATTACAGCAGAGGGTCGGCTTGTTTGTTTTGGGTACAACTCCGACGGACAATGCGCTGTGCCCGCAGACTTGGGACCAGTCGTGGCAGTCTCTGCAGGAGAATCGTACACCTGCACTGTGAAAGCAGACGGGCAGCTGGTCTGTTTCGGTTCCAACGAATACGGGGCATGCGATGTGCCTGCGGATGTGGGACCAGTAGTGGCGGTCTCTGCCGGCCCAACTCATAGCTGCGCAGTGCGCGCGGATCGTCAGCTGGTCTGTTTCGGTTCCAATGAATACGGGGCATGTGAGGTGCCATCAGATTTGGGACCAGTTCTTGCAGCTTCGGCAGGTCGGTTCCGCACTTGCGCAGTGAAAGCGAATGGCAAGCTGATCTCCTTTGGAAACAACAACCAGGGGAAGTGCGATGTTCCTTCTGATTTGGGAAGAGCTGTCTTGACCTCAGCAGGCGGATATCACACCTTGGCAGTTATGGCAGATGGTCAGCTGACGTGCTTCGGAGCGAACCCAGACGGCCGCTGTGATGTGCCAGAGGACCTGGGCCCGCTAACGGGGCCCCTAATTATGTATTCCTAGCGCACCGATAATGAAAAGAAAGCCGAGGATCGCTGCGGTTGCCGTGCCAATTTAAATTAGAGGACCCGGCCCAACATCCTGAAGCTATCTTGCTCCCAAGCATGTCCTGGACTCTTGTCTCAATAGAGGTTGGCCTTCTGCTTCTTAAGATCTGCATCAGGCATCGGGGCTAGAAGCTGAGCATTGTAATCTGTAATTGCTACGAGCTGCAGCCCAACTTCTGAAATTGCGTTCACGTAGCCATGATCGTCCAAGTGGGGGCTGTTCCAAAGTCAGTTCTGGTTGTGTGATGTCCTTATTCGAGGCTTCTCCTCCGATCAGGTGCTTCAGTTAGGGGCAGCCCTTGGTTCAGCAATCAGGACCAGTACCTCCTGAGGTGGGTGCCTACAGTCCTACAGGCGTACATGGAGGATCGCTTAGCAAGTCGGGTCGATTTGCATTTATAGGACCCAAGTAGAGTTATCCTTGTAGCAAGCCTGCCGACACTTTTCTTGGTAACTTCCCTGATCCTTCAAGTATGGCTGGGGAGTTGTGTTCCGGGATCAGGGGTTTACGGTGTGGCGTTGCTGGGTCCAAGTGTTTAGGGCTGATATCCCTCAAACTGCAATGCTGCACGGTTCTCTGGGTTTCGCAGGGTGCCGGGTTCCTCGACCCTAAACTCTGAACCCAAACCTTAAGCTCAAACCCTGAACCCTAAACTCGATCCTTGAACCCCAAGCCCTCTAAGCGATCCGCCAGGTACGAGTCTGAATTTCCGACCACTCCAGTCATGATCCAGGAGCTATTGAACTGGCCGGCTTGAATTGTCTGCTGGGACTTGGCGCCGAATTTCGGAGAGTTGATTTCGGGCCTTGAGCCCCAAGTTGAAAACCCTTGTGCATTCCCTCCCTAAGCCCTAAGCCGTCAATGCCCCAACACCTTGAAAGCAAGGACTTAAGCCTTGAGCCTTCAAAAACCCTTAACCATGTAAAGCCCTACAAAACATTCTAAACCACGCTTCTAGAAGCCTTCAAAAAATATCCTTGTCAGTCCCAGCGGCCCTGCCTGCAAACCCTAGAAATTGAAGACCTTAAATCGTTTATCAAAACCCTCAGCCCTGCGAGGAGTATCACAGTCCACACGCTGACGCCCATTGCTCAGGGTGTGCTCGGTATTTAGGACCTTTATCTACGGCTGCGCCCGAACCGGACATTTAGGACCTTTTGGTTTCAGGGTTCAGGATTCAAGTGTTACAGTGGTGTACAAGGAGACAGTCATGGAAATGAGATTTAAATGTCCGGATGTATGTGCATATGTACATATACAGATGTATATATGATTATACGTGTCTATTGAAACCCTGCCCTCAACAAAGAGAAGCGTCACATAATACATAAAAGGGTTCTCTTACACACATATATATATATATATACATTCTCGTGTTATTCCCATCCATCTACCTATCTGTCTTTCTATCGAGCTACCTGCTGATCTAGCCAGCGGATTTTAGTCTTGTTTAGTCGTGAGTTCACTAGTGTACGTTGTTTCTGCTGTTTCTGGTCAGCATCGCCTTGTGTGGGTTGCAGGAAGGATTCGGGGTTCAAGAGCAAGCTCTTCTGCAAAGGTGGTCTTCTACATTCATCCCACACGGATGCTGCTTCGTCCCGAAGCTACGCTCACCGCTCTTTCTAAGGTTGCCAAAGATCTGAAGGAAATCTTGGAGATAGCGCGAGGCTTCCGCAATTTTTTTGTGCAGTGTCCTATAAAGCCACATGCGCATCGTTGCCCAAGTCCAGTATGACACCAGGGGCCTCACGGACAGGCGGACTTCATCACGGAGAAATCAGATCTTCGTGTTGTGTTTGGAGGTCTCAGAATCAGAAGCGAAATATGAGGCCGAGAGTAACAGCTCAAAATAGCTCATCAGGGTATTTAGTCTTCATTTATCCGAAACCGAGCACCAGGAATCGGGTAGGTTACTGCTGCGTTGGTCTGCGAGCTCGCTTCTCAAATCGTCATACAGGTCGAGCTAAACTAAAGGCTTCAAACCTATTCAGCCAGTGTGTGTCCTGGGTGACAAGAGCAGCAGCAATATCAACAGTATGAAAATCGATAATATCGAGTATTGCAAGACAGAAGCAGCAATCGGACCAGTAGTCGTCGTCGGCGTCGTTCGGTGTAGACTCAGTCGCAGATGCAGTCGCAGTCGTAGTCGTACGTAGTCGTAGTCGTCGTAGTCGTAGTCGTCGTCGTAGTCGTAGTCGTCGTCGTAGTAGTAGTGGTAGTAGCAGTGGCAGTAGCAGTAGCAATGGTATTGCGGTAGTAGTTTTGGTGGTAGCAGTGGTAGTAGACGTAGTGGTAGTAGTGGGCGGTTGCTGTTTTTTTGGTGCAGCAGTAACAACAAAAACAAGCAGTACTTGCTGGCCATACTCATTGTGATGAGACAGGCCGGACGAATGATCAAAAGCCTGCAACCGGTACAGGGTCAGTCATACCAGATCAAATGGCCGAAGATGAACCCACCAATCCTGCTTGAAGGATCAGGGTAACCAATAAGTAAATCACAGGTAGAGTCACCCCCACTTAGCGCGCTCTTATCCTCGAATATAACCAACCTACTTAGCAATGCCCCTTGATCATTCGAGTACAGCTTGGGCATAGGCTCCCCTTTGCTGAGCGGCGTGTCCTTCTTCGAGTTTCACGTCCGTCCTTGGCCAAGGGTTCGGAGCAATGATATTATCAATATTATCAACCTACTGATAGTGATTTGCAACCTTGCGCCCATGCGACCCTAGTCAAATTCCAACATAAGGTGCTATGCTGACATGCTTCGAAAGGTTTTCGGGTTCATGGTGCGGTACCTGTGTAGCAGTGTAGCCCCTCGACACGTGTAGTACAATGTAACCCCAAATCCTGTTCTACCGATCAGTTAATGCGCCTGTGCTAAACTCCTGGAGTTTATCTGCTGGAAGTTTGTACAGTTTCCCAGACTTTGGGCACCGCAAAGACCAACACAAAAGCCCGTTGTGAAGGAACTTGGACCTTCGTGTTTGAAGTGCATGTCCTTCCTTCTCCCGAGCCTTTGAGCTTGGCTTCCAGGGCATGCGTGATATGCTTCTGGGTTTGAGAACTTCGCCTGGAAAGAATCAGTGAGCCATTTAATCTGGCCCCGTAAAGCCCGAAATGCATTCGAGGCCTTCTCGAATCACACTTCGTTGGAATCTTTCAACCCTATTCTAGAAGCTCTTTGCACAGAGCTGCGGCTCTGCGGCTGCCCCAGGAAGGAAAGAACCCTACAGGTCCAATAGTCGCCCCAAAGCCATCAACATCCCAACCCCGCATTGCCCTACATACCCTCATCCAACCTCAAGCCCTCAGGCTATGACAAGGGGGGCACCGAGATGGATTTCGGCATCTTCCAACTTGGGGACCGCAAAGCTGAAGCTTGGGGGCGATGGTTTAGGGTTTAGCATGTGGAGCCCCGTGTTTAGTGGCACCTACTGTTAAGGATCAAGATTCTGAATTTAAGGAGGTTTCATTAGCTGCTTGAACTTAGTAATATTGTCAGCTCCTCGGTCTTTCGAACGTGAGACTTGGGGTTTGGGTCTTTACGGCATACTGTAGGGTATAGGTTTACTGAACTCAGGCTTTGGGTTAACATTCATACGGCTGCCTAGGGTTTGGGATTTACGACTCCGAGCGTAGGGCTGTAGAATCTATACAGTGTAAGATGTTATTCTCTGCCGTCTGCTAGCAGGCCCTGAGGCCAGCGCAGCAGTTGCCAAAGTACGGCGGCTGGGAACAATTAAGCTAAGCAGGTCTAGCCCATCAATTGAGGAGGAGGCCGTGTTGTCAAACTTACCACTGCTTGCAGCGATTTGGATGTCAGCCACATGGACTCGGGCAGCTGTTGGCCAAGTTATTTCGAAGATGTTGTCTCAAAGCTGTGCGCACGCCCCCGACCCCTCGCCATGCAGTTGACAGGGTGCGATGCTGTGAAACAAGGTTCCGCCTCGGTGTGTGCGCATAATCAAGAGCATGTTTGGTAAAGCTCAGCTTCAGAGGGCTGCCAGTTGGTTCACATCGAGACCACGTGAAAACAAAGTTTGTGCCGTGGCATCGTGCAAAGACCCTGTAATGTCCTGGCAAACCTTAAAAAGGCCCTTATTTTCGACAGGACTACCCCGTGGCCGAGTTCGATTACTTTGGAGACGAGTTTCAAGCCTGGTGCCTTGTCCCTGCAGCCAAGGCCAGGAAATCAAGGGGCCTGACATATTCCCTAACCTAATCCTGAAACCCGGAGGTTAAGTTGAAGCTCGGGCTCATTTCTCCCACGCACGGTCCAAACTCAGGGTCGTTAGGGGTCAGTCTGTCGCCTTGTGCTTCGGGTCCTCGGTATAGACTTATTATCCTCCTCCCTCCTCCTCTTTGCTCACTCACTCATCATCAGTCATCACTCACTCACTCACTCACTCCCACGATCATCACTCACTCACTCACTCATCGTCATCACTCACTCACTCACTCCCCCTGTTCATCATCATCATCATGACTCACTCACTCATTCACTCACTCCCACTGTTCATCGTCATCATTCATCATCACTCACTCACTCACTCGCTCACTCCCGCGGCGCGCGCTTCTGAAACCTTCCGAGTACCAGGGACTGAAAGGCACGGCTGTTGCAGGGCGAGTCGTGATCCTGGCTACGCAAGAGGTGAAGACCAAAGTACCGAAAAGTAAAGCGAAGAGTAAGACTGAGCACGCAGGCCGGAAGGGATCGCAGCCGCAAGCCTCCACGAAGCTGGAGCTGCATCTGGCGGGCGCAGACTCGGTGAACGAGGTGGTCTTCATCGAAGCTTGGGCGGACCAGCCTACTCAGTTCGGTTTACGCTGCAAGGTCGGAGACCTGATTTCCATCACAGGACTCGCTCACTCACTCACTCGCTTACTCCCTCACTCACTCACTCGTATTCACTTATATACTCTTTGCCAAAGGATAGAATACACATGTGGGGTTATCCGGTCCTTTAACTTGTACACCCTCGTACGAACACTTACTTAGACTTAGACAATGGAACAACTGCACTGACTGTACGCTGTTGCGATCTCAATGCTTCGTCTGCATGAGAAAGCGACAGCCTTAATCTGGCTTGGATATTGAATGAGACAGACAAGTCAAAGGCCAATACATACCCTCATGCCAAAACTGCTGAGCCTCGTCCCTTGCAGGGCGATGGCGACCTGCCACGTGCTGTGGCTTCAGCCTACGGTGGCTCCGCGGACCTTCTGCTTAAACAAACGGGCGAGGCTTTGAAGGGGTTGTCATCTGGACATTTTCGGATTCAGAGCATTGAGGTTAAGAGTTTTACAGGTTTGTTGTTTATGGTTTGGTTCCGGAACTTCGCGTGTTGGGCCAGGTTTAAGGCCTCCGGGTTCGAGGGTTTTTTAGAAATTTGGCGTTCAGGGCATGAAGGTTTTTGGGTCGAAGTTACTGTAAGGCTTTGGGTTTAGGGCTTTACAGGCTGTACGTATCCGAGATCCTGCAGTTTGGATTGGGTCTGAAGAAACAACAAACAGCATCATTAAACAATAAGAGAGAAACAAGCTAAGTTTCAGAGGTTTGGATTTTGGATTTACGGGCACTGCAGGGGTTTAGGAGATGGGGTTCAGATTGAAGGTCTTGGGTTCAGAGCTTCAGAATGGTATAAAGTAGGATCCTGAATATTTCGAGAACTTACCGGGTAGTTTGCAATTAGCAAAGTTTGGGACGTGCCCACATGAGCACCACTGACCGATCAGAATATTCTTGGGCGCTCCCTCAAATATGGAGCAAGCAAGACCTCCCAAACTCTAGCCAATGGTTTAGGCCTAGGCGTCTGCTAGAATCCTGCTACAATGTTAAGATGTTAAGCACCGATCCGAATCTGACAGTCGCATGACCAACAGCTAGCTGCATCTCCGAAGTACCTCCTACGCTCCGCAAACCAGAGAGGAAAGCTCACTTCAGACGACTGTTAGTAGCTGCGATCAGAAACGCAGAGTTCCCGATGTTTCGAGCTCCACAAAGCATAGGTTCCTCATAGCTAATGGCTCATTCGCCCGCAGGACTTCTCGCAGCTTTGCATTCCTGATCCGCGAAAGGCCCAAAACGTCGAAGTTCAATCGGGAAAGTGTCACAGTTCCTTGATGCAGAAATTGTGGGCTCAGGGTTTGGGTTCGGTGCTCATTTGGATTCTACCAGGGCTCCGGCAATGAAGAGAATCAAGCGGAAATCCTGGCCGGACCAACCTTGTGAGGCCATAAATGCGAGCGCTCGGTCTGTGCGACTGTCTCTTATGAGGAGCCACTCTTCTAGATCCGAAGAGCCCCTGTTGAGGCGATAGAACCTTTGTGCATGCGTAGGTCACCCTCACCTCCAGCGGATACCAGAGCATTGCTCAGTCACTCGGACGGCACGAGATGGCGGGTAGCTAGTTTTCGAAGAATCGTGGATGGATATAGGACGCCAGGAAATCCAGTAGTTCACTCTCTGGGGTTGAGGATGTGGGTGTTGGAGGCAATACAGCCGTTAGATAATCTTATACAGCCCTTAATACTGTAAAACCCCGAGAAGGACACCTAAATAAGGGACTCGTATTCCGCGTCTACAAGAGTTCTGTGCATAAATTGGGGTGTGTGACCTAAACGAATACTACCGTAGCAAGAAACCCCATCTAGAGTCAGTGGGCAAGAAAGCTTTCCCAGGAACCCCAAGGCAGATCAATGGAAAGTTTCTACAGACGTTCGTATGGTTTTGCCCTAGGTGGGAGCTACCGCCAGTGGCATGGTTGTAGATTTTGCTGTGAATGTCGAACCCGATGTATTTCCTCCCCAAACACTGAGCACCTCAAGCCTCCAAATGCTCCAACCAGAACAAAGTCCCGAACCACACGACAAATCCTTACACCATCTTACACCACACCCCGTATTATTAGAAATGCGACCTCACGAGAAATGGCCCATAAAGCTTGGACCCACCTCTATACGGGGTTTTCCCTTTGAACGTCTCTCTCTTAAAACGGGGTTAGGCAATGTAGCCTTGGAAGCCTTAACCTTAAGATGCCTCTTCCCGGGATTTATTCGCTGTGTAAAGAACAGCCTGCCCCAACATCCAGGCAGGAGAACCCTGAAAGGATGCAAGTCTTCATCGCCGGGGGCTAAAAATAGCGCAAGTTAGGTTGAGATTTGAAGTGATGGCCTTAGGGTCGAGAGTTCGTCGTTCTGGGTTTGAGATTGCGGGTTTTGGGTACCGCTCAACTTTCCGCCAAACCTCCTAGGTCCGCAAGGTTTGCTTTATTCCATAGGAAGCCCAGCCGGTAAGAATCACGGATTGAAAGTTCCTGGTGATGAGGTTTGGCCATTGGCTGAAGGCTGGGTCTCGGATTAAGCAGGCTTAGCATTAGCACTTGCACGCCTAAATAGCATGCAGGATGAGTGTTCGGCATCAGGGATCACGATCCAGCATTCAACTGCGCAAGGAAGAACTGAACCCCAGCCTGAATGCTGGTGTCAACTCGTGGAAGATGGAGAGTTGGGGATCTGTTCTCACTATCCTTCTGGCTTTTGAAGATGTCGCGAATTTGTAGGGCCAGCACTCATCTTCTCCACGATCATGCTGGCAGCAGGTTTTAAGCAAAGCAACTCAAACAACTATGACGGAAAGATTGGTCCATCGCTCCTCTACGAAACCATGTGGGAGGCTTTCTTCGCTAGTGAGCGGTCAGGTTGTCAGCAGAAGCCTGGTGGGCTTGAGACACGATCTGCCCCAAATACCCAGAGATAGTCAAGCCTGGACGAAAGCTTCCTTCTGAAGGTCATAAAGGGTAGTTTTTGCTTGAACTACTCAGCAGGTATTATCCTGAACACTCACACCACAAAGGTCCCCACGAAAGACACCTAAACCGTTGGCGACTGCTTTCTGAAAAAAGAGATTTGACAAAACCGCAAAGCAAACTCTAAGCCCTTCTGATTGATTGGCGGATGGGAAAGAGCCTTTCAAACGATTAATTTCAACCCTTCAGTAATACCATAAACCTTCAACCAACAAAAAGAAAGCACAGAATTCGTGAGAAGCGACACAGCCTCACAAGGATCGTTTGGTCGCGCACTTCGGTGGCAAGGCTGGGTGGCTCGGTCTTACATCGGCGAGGCTTTCCGGAGTGTGTGGCGAAACCAAAGTTTCGCGCAGTTCACTGCTCGTCCTGCAGATATGTGCGAGCTTGTCACCTGGAATGCTCCGGCTCGAGGTTGTATTTTCTCCAGCTAGAGCGCCGAGAAGCCTTAGGCCTGTTCGGCGAGAAGATGGAGGAGCAGCTCCGANTGCTCCGGCTCGAGGTTGTATTTTCTCCAGCTAGAGCGCCGAGAAGCCTTAGGCCTGTTCGGCGAGAAGATGGAGGAGCAGCTCCGAGCTGCAGCCTCGCAGGAGCCCCTTATGAGGGATGCCGGCGAGGCAACGCAGCGGTCCAAGCGACGGAGGCTGCAGGACATGGGGCTCTCCGTGCAGGTGCTTGGGGGCGCCGGAGGGGAGAGTTCCCAGGACTCCCTGGCGCCTCCTGTGCCCCTCTCCAGACAGGACGTGGAGAACTACAGACCGAGCCCCGATCTGGATCAGTTTGCAGTTACAGAGCACGACGAGGGCGGAGAGAGTGAGGAGGAGGCAGCNGAAAGCAGAGGCACCCGAGGAGGGGGAAGCGCCTGAAGCGGAGGAGGCGCCTCGGCGCGAGGGCGAGGCCAGTGATGCCACTTCTCTGCAGCTGGTGAAACTAGAAGAGGGCCCCAGGAGAGGCTTCGCGGGAGGTAGCGAGGTGAGCCTGCACGGCAGCATGATCGGCCTCATGGGCGAGATGCTACAGCAGATGAAGGAGCAGAACAGGCAGCAGGCGGATTACATGAAGAACCAGGCCGAGTTCCTAAACCTCTTTCTTCAGCAACTTCATGCAGCTGACCGCCGGGTTGAAAAAATACGCTGGTTTTCTTACATCGGCGAAGTTCCTCGGCAGTGTGACGTGGAAAGCGTAAGAAGCTGATGCACCGCGTGAGGTCTTACTTGGCAGACGTAGCAGGAGCAAGAATCCCTCAAAAGAGAATGGAGAAGGACGGCGTTGGTGATGTATGAGAAGTATGAAGACCGGTGAGAGGATTACGACCGCGACTCAGAAGAGGAATATGGTGAAGCAGCTGAACGTTGGTGCTTGTGAAAATGAAGAGAAGGCACAATAAGTATGGCAAGGCCGTGAGCCAACAAACAAAATACACCTTACGCGACTGTTCTCGTAGGAGGGTTGAGGTCCGAAGTGCCTGGAGGTTTCAAGGTTGGGGATCTGAGGGTTCAAGGGTTTTTGAGGCTTGGCTTTTAGGGTTTGTCTTGTTGTAGGGTTCAGAAATATGCAGCGGCTGGGCTTGGGGTTTCATGCCGACGGAAGCCCGGAAACCTCGGATCTGCAGGAGTCACAGTCAAAACCCTGGACCTCAGACCTCACAAGTATGTGCGCCTCAATTGCGGGCTTTGGGCTTCCTGGGCAGTTGGCAGGGCAGAAGGTGTTCCATTTAAGCCGAACAGGTCACGAACGTGCACGACCGCGACGAGTTTGCTACCACCTCAGTCGACAACAGCAAGTCGTTTGCAGGTTCACGCATACGTGTAAGTAGTGCTACAAGATGTAAGAAAGAGTTTGGCAAAAGATTCCCATTGCAGTACATTGCAGTGACAGTGCATGCTGTCCAGTCACTGTCGAAGACTTCTCATTGGAGCCGCCTTCAATTACCAAGAGCCCAACTGGCCAGTGTCCGAGCATCTTAAACAAGAGTCTTACAAACCTGTCGACAGCTAAGCCATCAGTTCGCGCCAGAGTCGTTCGGAGTCAGAATCTGGATTTCCTTGCAACTGCACAGCCCATGGCTCGGCTTCTATCCGGATTCTCTAGGTCGGTCTGTTCGTGGCTCCTCAACAACCCCAAGCACCAACCAAACCCCGAGACCTTTACGGGCGACCTTGAGCTTCGAAACCCTACTTCCGGCAGGGTTTTCGTCGACACGCTGACACGAAATCTGATACCCCCATAACGCCATTGCACATGCTCCCACAACCCCGCACATATAAATTTCAGTGGAGGTCGCTAAACCGTCGACCCGAATCCCCATCGTAGCTTAAGGTAGGATCTGCGAGGTTTGATAGTTGGACACAGAATCGCAATATCTGATATATCTGAAACCCGGCTCTTGAAGCCAGACTCTTCCAATCAGGAGTTCCTTACCGAGGCACCCTTACCAGAAGGATCCTTGCAGGTTCTTGCATTTAGCGCCTTGTTGCGGGCACTGAAACTCCCATAACGTGAGTGCGCGTCCCTCCAGACTCGTGGCCGCATGCACCTTTGCGACGCGCGAGCCGGGACAATCTCGGATGGTTTCGGGCATTCGCAGTGAATGTGACCTCGTGGTTGTCGTCAAGGCTAGCAATGGCATGCACAACCCGACAGCGACGTCGCAAGCTTCTCGCGTGCCGGTCACCTGTGCTTGCCTGTTCGTCATTGTACATCCACCGTTCCATGTCGACCCCCCCCCACACTGCGCTTAGACCAGTAAACCGGACGTGGTTCGAGCTGCATCGCATCATGCCGCCCGAGATGAGAACTACGATCCACGGGTTTCAAATTTGCAAGTTGGTTTAGGTGCTTCGGCATACGTCATTGCCCTTCGATCTGATAGATAGCCTGCGTTTCCACCCCTTTCGATCAAGCCTGAAACCCGAAAACGGCTAAGGCACGTGGATTCACTTTCCAAGAGGGTCGCCGTGAAGGCTGCCGGGTATGTGTGAGGCCTTGCCTTTAGCTTCCACAATATCCGCCGTATTTTCTGGCTTCTCAGCGAAAGCTAGAAAGCCATAGGAACATCTTGAACCCCAAATCCGAAAGTGCGTTTCAGAAAGGACGCCCCTGTCTTTTCGTCAGGGTTACTGAGGAAAGCCCCGAGTTCCCTTTGTCATCTCAAGAGCCCGACCGCTACTCTGCCCATATCGCTGTGGCTCCCGCATTTCAAGGTTGTGGGGCCAGACTGGATTGAAAATCAGGGTTGCTGGGGTTTCGTGTTAAAGGTTGTGATGTTCTATTTGAGGGGGGCAGCGGGGTACAGTGTATACACCATGTATACACCTTTAACGACAGAAGAAGGAAAAACGTGGAGAAGCAACAATTTGGTTCGAGGAGCTGCCCTGGCATTGCATGTATGTGCTTGAAGCAAAGTAGCCACAAGTGCAGCTCGCCACTAGCCTCAATGCAACATCTAGCTCTTATGACACGACCGTAGAGCTGCTCCCAACTACCCACCAACTGTGTTCAATCAAAATCCCAAGGTCCTTAAACCAAATTCAGAGTGTCGCGAACCTCGAAGCTCTGGGATCCTCCAGCGAGCCCCCAAGCTTAGCCGCTCAAGCGCACCTCTAAACCTGGAAGCCCTTGAAGCGGAGCCCCTGCTGTAGTCCTAACCTAAGCCACAAAAACGAAGCCCTCAGCCTTGAACCCTAAACCCCACACAGTCGCCCGAAAACCAAACCCCAAAACCTCTGAAGACTGCATCCACAGGAATCCCTCGTTTCGCTTCTTTGGTTGTCGCACTGCAGGACGTCTATCCATGTGCGTTCCTTGAGGGCTTAAGGTTTATGGCTTCTCTCGCTTCAATTTGTTGATTTTGGGACCCTCAAGCCCGAATGGGGCTGCAAGCACTGTACAACACTCCGACAATGTCGAACACAGGTTCCCGCATCGTCCCCGTGGCTGCTACAAGTTCTTTAGAGCTGCTTACTCCCATGAATAAGCGAGGCATTGTGCAGTGTTCCTGAAATTTTCGAACTCCGAGGCTCTAAGTTCTGTGAGCCCTAAGCCCGAACCGGGCAAATAATAAACCCCGTACACTTCAAACGTCTGGAAGCAGGAGCAACCTGGCTGGGCAAGCTGGGCACTCAGCAGCGCGAGCTGTGGGGTTGAGGGACTTTGGGATCGGGCGTCTAGTTGCTGTAGGCTTGACTACTTTGGTAGATTATCGTCAGGGATTTGTTTCGGCCATTTTGGGTTGAGGGTGAGGCTTGCAGAATTTTGCGGGTGTTGAAGCCCTAGACGTGTTGAAGCCCTCAGACCATAGCCATAGTTCATCTCTTGAACGAGTGGTTTTTGGCACGCTGTGTTGCAGAAAAAAAGTGCAGAAACGTTGAGGGGCGAGAAGGCTTCTGTCGCTTTGAGTTCGGAAACTCCAAATCCCCTAAGTACAGCTCAGAAGTCTGGAACGCGAACTGTGTAATGCTCCTGCCTGCTTGCGTCCCATGCAAGCAGAATGCCTTTTCCTCACCACGGAAAAGCCAAGATGCACGGTATGATGCCTGCACCTAGACGGGCTGACAGAAGGAGACAAGGAGAGCCAGAGGATTGAGACACCGAGAGCATGTATCTGTAATGGAGTGCACTGCCATGTGTAGGTTGGTTTCTGTGGTTGAGCGCTCTGAAGGCTGAAGACGTCAATAATCCGCAGCAGGGCAACTTTCGCCACTGCATGCAGCTACGGTGAGAGCTACGATTCAACTAACAACTAGAAGAATCATGCTAATGCAGGGCACAACCTTGCCTAAACACCTCTCACTGACCTCTGTGACCCTGACAAAAGCGGCAGGTTGGAACAACGACGTCAGCTGCGTTGCCGATCGGGACTCTCATGCACCGGCTGTGGGCAGCGCCGTAGGCGGGGGGACAATTGTACTTACATACAGTACTAGACGACGCCTTGCAATACCATGTCGTACATCGTCAGTACGATGATCGAGCTTCGTGCTGCATTCGCAGAACCTGGCCCGGAGCTGATATTTAAACTTGAGCGTTCTGGGCGGCGAAGTGACCTTCAGCGCTTGTCGGATGCAACAACAGCAGGTATGAACTCTGTCCTGGCATTTGGTGCGGGTTCCTGCCTGCGTCAGTGTGGTTTGGGGCTGAGCATAGGAGGTAGGGATGTAGGACTGCGGGATTTAAGGGTTTGCGCTTGGGTCCGAAACATAAGGAAGTAATCCAGCAAAAGGCGAGTGTAAAAGGAAACATGAAAGCAAGACTTGAAGCCCTACAGTGGTTCAGCAAAGCAGGAATCAGGGGGTTGTTCCCCAAAGTCTTACAAGCAGCTACAGCCCCAATAATTTCCTCAACCTCAAAGCCCGTATGAAAGCTTTCCAAAATCCTGCACGACTCGATGTGGAATCTCGCAGCCCCAAGCAGGTGATGCGTGCCGGAACATGAAGGAATTCCGATGCTTGGAGATCCCGGACGCCTGTGCACTTCCCAGACTTCTCTTGTAGTCCTCCAGATGTCTTCAAGGGCCTTGCTGTGCCGATCCTGCATCTGAACGGTAGTTTAAGCTGGAGAGCAGGCCGTGACTTGATGAATTGTATTTTCCTTTTTCTCTTACAAGAGTCAACATACATGATATTGGTCAACGCATTTCTTGAAATGCGGAGTCTTATATTCTAATATGGTAGGATCCTACAGCAAACTTGCATCCCATGCTGCGAGATGAACCCTGAAGGTGTTGGCGACTAGAGATGCTTGAGCCCTGTTCGACATTGTAATCCTTCGGTCAGCAGTGTAGTGATTCGTGCGGCCTACTGCTCGGATGCATGATTTAGCGCATGGGTTTGGGGATCTACAACAGGTATCTGCAGTTGTTTGCAAAGTCTTGCGTAAGTGCTCCGGCCGAGATTCTGAAAGCCGCGGAATGTCAGCTCTGCGTCAGGGGTGCGCTCAACACAGCATGGAATCATAGACGGTCACTTGTGACGTGCTTGATCTTGATGCTGAATATGTAAAGGTTGAAGTATGTCAAATCATGCCTCGCGCGAGGGAAGCCTTAGCTTCACCATGCAAGACCATCCCAAACCCAAGTCTAAACAATAGCAGTCCGCGGTAAGAACACGAAGCAGCTGGAGAGTAGCACCAATGAGTTCGAACACATCGCTGCAGGCAAGTCCAACATTTGGGATGTTGCAGACTACGCCGCAACCTGAGCGATGAACTCTGGGGGTCCTACCCTTCGTTCTACTATGGTTGTTGGCTTGTTTGTGTTAGGTGCTTAGGAGTCGGGCACCTTGCATTAAGGAGTAACATGGTTTCCTTGCGTGGAAGTCGAGAAAGCCGCCAAGCAATGCTGGATACCGAACACGAAAACATGGTGCGGCTAGAGTCTAGCCTGTAATTCTGCAAAGGGTGTCTTGCCTGGAGTTACTATAGGTTCGGAATTCTCGGGTCAGGGTGATGGCGATGAAGCAGTCCTGTCGACAAGCTTGCAAATGAGTGCCAATAGAGAAGCTAGAGTGTGGGCTTCCGGCAGCAAGACAGACGTAGTTTTGTGGCTTCATGCAAGATCGTAGAAATTCGTAGAACGTTTATTATTAGGGTGCATAAGTTTTTCTGGTGGATGCTATAAAGACTTGTATGGTTCATGTGAGGTAGCAGATGCGGTTATAGGGTTGTGACTAACTTACGTTATGGTTTCCTATGTATTGCCTGACTTGTGCTTGCTGACTCCACTGAGTCTCTAAGTACCTTTTGGCTTGAGGGCTTGAGGGTAACCCATGCAAAAAGGAGCCTAAGGTATGAGAACCTTTGTGAACATCCCTGAACCCTCCTGTTTGGGGCTCTTTCTGTTGCGCTTCCAGCGCCTGACAGCTGCTACTGTACCTTAAACCCAAGGCCCGAAACCCTAACCACCCCAAGTTCTGATTCCAAACCAAAACTCAATCCCAATTGTTCACCTAAACCCCACACTCTGACCCCTTAGAGCCCCGTTCTACCGGAGCACTCTAATGATGCTCTAAACCGCAAGAAGGTCTTTGGTGTGTACTACGCAGAGCAGGGAGGAAAATCTCCTTTGGAGCACTGCTACTTTAAAGGCCCGGAGCTTGGGTGTTGCTCTGGGGGAGTAGGGAGTTTATGTAGACGGTTTAGAGTTGCGGCATGCTTCTTCCGTGCACGAAATAACGCGGCATCGAGGATCTATCGTCAGCATTCTCGTTGTCCCCATCTGTATTCGTCGGATGCTAAATGCTGTAAGGATGAGAGGCTTCTGGTGTTGGGACCGAGAGCCTACCGGGTGGCCGTCCTTGAAGAGCGGGTGTTAAAATGAGGGGTCCTTAAACATACGGTTTACGTTGTAGGGTTCCTCGTCATGATTTGCAGTAGTATACTACTTACTTAATCCTCTCTTTGCGATTAGGGGCCCGAATGAGAGCCGTGAGTTTCTCAATCAGTCTCCATGTTTATATGAGGTCCTGTCGGCATTAGTATCGATCCCGGCCACTGCAGGGTTTACAGTAGGCATGAGGCTTGATCGGGTTTGATATTTCATATTGGGGGCCACATTAAGGATCGGAGTAAACATCCGTGTTCTGCCAGGTCCTTACGGAAACCACGATCCTTGAATTCTGAGCCTCCCTCCCCATGAATGAAACTTGTGGTAAGCTGCGTGTGTCACGCCGCCGAAGCATTTCTACGGACTGTCTGCGCGTTCAGCCTCCGTGAACTCTTTTTCTGACTTCCTGCAGTCGGCTCCTCAGCTGACCTTCTGATGCTGAGCCTTTGAGGTCACGACTGCTAGAGGACCAAATCTTGCACTACCTGAACTTGGGTAATATGCCACGACTTCAATAGATGCAGCGTTTTGGTCAGCTCTCAGAAGTGTTTCAACGAAGCTTCTTATAAGCGGTACCTTGGAAAAGTTGAGAGAAGCCCCGCTTAGGTCTGGGGGCTTTTGCACCTTAGCCCCTGTTTCGCGATGTACAGTAGTTGTGCAGTTTGGGAATTTCGCAAGTTCTGAGCAAGTTTTGAGGTATCTTGGGTGTTCTGGGATGGCTCATGCTGTTTTGGATGGAACCGGGGCTTGTGAATCCATCCATCCATCCACCCACCCACCCACCCAGGCACGCACGCACACACGCATGCCTGCATGCATGCACGCTCACATTTATTTGCACTGTTTTGTACAAGGACTATATCGCCACCGAGACTTTCTCTAAATTCAGCCTCTTCATTGGAGTTAGAAGCCGTCTTGAGACCCTCACAGTACATCTGAGCTTCAACTTTCCAAGAAGCACCACTTAACTATCCATGTACGGCATAAAACTTAGGGCTAAGGAGTGGAACTTGCAGAGATGGCCTTGAACGACCGACACAAAATGCCGGCCCTGTTTTCGTGGACGAACAGCTTGAGATCCCTGGGAACGAAGTGCAAATCTCTGAGTGTTCCCTTGCGAGTTCATGGTTTGGAGGGGCACACCCAGCTCCGTTTAAACGGGCTCAAATACAAGACAGATGCACACTTCATCTTGAAGCTCCAAGCCTACAGCTCTATGCCAAAGCCCGAAACCCTAAACTTCAAACGCCATCCAAAAGCCTTGTAAAACCCCTTCGTGTAACGTCCAAAGGCCATGTACGCCTGCTCTGGTCTCGGCGGGTACAGCGCGTCTTCGGCCATGACAGGCACCTTCAGGGTAAGCTGCAGGCGTGTTTTGGGCGACCCCTCAAGTTTTCTGAGTTTGGCGTTGCCAGCCTTATGAAGCCCTCAAGAACTCTGCCGTAGAGTAGAGTTGCATCTGAAGCCCGAGACACTACGATTCAAAGCCTCGGCGTGCACAGGTAACGCTGGCACATATTCGCTCCCTCCGGCACGCTCCGAAGGACTTCGCTCGGAAGGCTTCAACTATTGCTCCGCCCTCAAGGGTGTTGTTTGCTATAGGAGTATAGTACAAAATGACACGAAATAGGTATGTGTGCGTGGACATATACATATTACACATACACATGGAGAAGATGCTGGAACTTATAGGCATAGAAGCGTACAAGGTAAAACTGTAGATCCTCTATTGCGGTATTTAGACCTGAGCAGATCATGACATGTTACAGTTCTGATAGACATCTACAAGCTGAGGGCATAGGATTTCGGTGCCCTGCACTGGGAAGTATACACCTTTGATTCCACGCCTTATGGCTCCAGATTACCCGACTTGGACTTTTCGAAGCACATTTCCATGAACCTGAACGGTATTCAGGGCTCCTCAACAAGTGATCCTGAATTCAGGATATCGGCCGTAAACACTAAGCCCGAAAAGATAGAATTGTAGTACTATTCCTGAAGGTTCCGCCAACTACCTTCTAGTGTAAACCCCTTCGAACCCTAGTCTAATCCAGTCTTTTGGTCCTTTGTATTGGGGTCTTCCGAACATAGTAGTTAAGAACTCAGGAGTTTAGGACTTGAGGTTTAAGCTTTTCACAGCTACAGCCACTTATTTCATGAAGGCAAGGATAGGTTTCAGTAGGTTATTCTAGACTCGTGCTCCGAGACCTTATATGGCACTTTTGTCCTGCCAAGCCACAGCAAGGACTGCACGGTACGGAACAAACCCTTGTTTCGGGCGAATGAGACGGGCCTCAATTTTCTCGACACGAAGCGAATGCCAAGAGGAATGTTCTCAAATCCGGAAACATGCTCGAGAACCAATCGAAATTCTGAAAGCTCTCGAAGCTTAACTGCCTTGAAACTCTCAACGCCCAACGGAGTGTCAAATGAAGTCGACCCCAGATCTGTAACTCGGCTTCAAGGATGTCACAACGCTATACCCAAAATCGATTTTTTTTGTAAAATGCTTAGAGACCGAAGAACTGAAGCGTTGAGATCTAGAAGCTCCGTCCAGGAGCACCATACCCTCAAGCTAATCAAGACTGTTGGGGGCTCTCTGGGTGAACACACCCAACCTTTCAAGCCAAAGCCAGACCGTGCTCCCACTAGGTTCGCGGCACACCAAGCTTGAGCAGGAGCAGTCTGGGGTACCTAGTAACCTTATCTAGGTAACGATTCTTGAGGGACATACATACTTGGGCTCCACAGCTGGGAAGAAACCATGCCTTGAACCTTGCGTAAGGTCCAGGGCAGACCTTGAAGATGCAGCTTGGATGCACCAAAAGCCCAGATTCGATGAACTACACCCGAGGCCCCAAGCCCGGAAGAGCTTGAGGGCTTAACTTAGGTTTGCGGGTTTAGGGATGGAAGGCTCAAAGTTTGGGATCGCGGCGTTTGACAACATTTTGCGGATTTGTAGAACTCCCAGCAAGTTTGCTTGTACTCTGTAAACGTACATGTATGCAATGTGTATATGCACGTATCTAAATATGTATGTACATATACATATATGTTTTTTTGTATAGACGCACGCGCACACACACACACACTTAGGCATCCATCTCGCAGCGACTAATCCGTTGGAAATCAAGCACTGCTTCACGTATCATTGGAAGATTAACTTCCAAGGGTTCCGGGGCCAATCGGGACTCCAGGCTGATTCTTGTTTGTTTTGTTTGCAACTGTACATGGCAACGGTCACTCTCAAACAAGCAAAAACATGGTGACNTTGGAAGATTAACTTCCAAGGGTTCCGGGGCCAATCGGGACTCCAGGCTGATTCTTGTTTGTTTTGTTTGCAACTGTACATGGCAACGGTCACTCTCAAACAAGCAAAAACATGGTGACATGAATATTGCATAAAGTGTGACCAATCCAGCTGTGCATACTAGCACCCAGGAACTGGTTTGCAGGTACATTTTCCTGGCTTCATCATACAGAGCTTCGTTGGCCCGAGCTGTATGATGAGCCCTCGGGCCCCTTGCAAGAATGCACGAAAACATGCTCGAAATTTTCGCACGATCGATCAGCTGATGTGCTAGGTTGTTGCAAAAACCCTGTGTCCTTTTGGTAACAGAGGTCCACACACACACACACTTCAGGGGCTACGTGCATAAGCCACGCATGCCGGATCTTTTTCGAGGCAGTGAGAAGGCATTCGCTTGGGGACAAGGGCTTAAGACTGAAGCTGTTTTGGGTCACGGTGAAGGAACTCTTTTTTTGAGTTACCAGCATCAGGAAAACCTGGTACATACTCTCTCGGTATATTCTTTATATGCAATAGATACATATATACATACACGCATACATATCTATATATAATTTCATGTCCTTTATGGTATGTTACACTGAAATTATTATGTTCCTAACAAGAACGCAGGTTATCTCTTGGGATTCATTCCCAAACCCTTCTAAGCTTGGATGTTTGCCATCCCAGGGTTTGTGGCGTAGATGTTGTTGATCATAGGGGTTTGAATGTAGGATGTAGGGTTTACGGCTCCAGCGATTGAGGGATGTAGGGGTTGAAAGGGTTGAAGCGTTCGGGGTTCGGGGACCTGGGCACGCCCCGCTGTCGGTTCGAACCTTGGCGCTACAGGCCAATGCCAAATCAATAACTAACCCCCGTTGAACGCGAAATTCAGCAGCTCCTAGACACTAACCCGAACCCGCCCTAAGCACTTACCCTTAACTAACCCCACCCGACCCTAGTCATAAACCCTGGCATGATGGAAGCAAGAGAGAGGGGGGCCAGACCGAAACAAGTGGCTTGAACTGAGAAGTGAAAGTCGCGAGCACACGTGCACAAGAGCTTCGTGAGTGTGTGCGCCCTCAGTGGTGGCGTGGGTTTTGTTCTGTCAGTCAGTGGTGCGACTCGTCCTGCTTCTGCTCTTGTTGAAACCGAAGCGGACATACATACATGCAGTCGTCTTCCGTCACGACGAAGGGGGATCCTACGTTGTGCGTAGCCGTCGTGGAGCCCGGCAGTTGCACCCGACAAAGTTCGGACAGCGGTGATCACGTAAGTAGCGCAGAGCGAGCCACACCAGCCAGTGCAGTTCTTTTCCAGCTGGCATTGGCATAAATGCCGCATGTACATACATACATACATACATACATGCATACATGTTTGCTTATGTACCTGTTTGCTTGAAGGTGCCTGTCCATGTATCCAACATTAACCCCGAACCATAGCATAGCAAAAAACACCCTCAAGCGCCTCGGGATCCTAAATGCTTAAAGTACTAAGCGCTTAACCACTAAACCCCTTAACGAAGCACCAGAACATCCGTAATTCTGCTTTTGAGGACGGCACAACTCCAGCTTGGGGAGCCGGCCCAGCTCCAGCTCGGGGAGCCTCTGAACTGGTGCCTTAAAAGCAATCAACGTCTTTGCGTGTCGGGTTTCGTGCCGTTTCAGGGTTTCCAACCGGGGCACCGGCGGCATTCTCGGCACTACTGTGGCATCCATGGAGCTTCATCGTATTTCCTTTAATTAAGGTTCGGAACTCTTCCCCCAAATCTACTTCAAGTATTTTGGCCTGATGGAAATCAGGCTTCAGAGTTTCGAATGCCACAACTGCAGCTCCGGGCCTGGGTATGCCTTTCGAGAAGGCCTGTTGGCTTAGGGGCTTCAGTCCCCAACATAGGGCTCGGGGCCAAACCGTTTGCTGAAGCAGAGGCCAACTGGAAGATCAAGTCCAAGCATTTAGGATTATAGTAAGTCGATTGTGAATTCGGTTGTGCATTCCCTGATGGGGTGTTCTTTTTTTGCTCCACTTGTCAGCTGCTAGCTGAGTTCCTTGAGCCTCCAAGTAAGCACAGTAAGCCTGAGCAACCGAAAGCGATCAACCTTAAATCCAAAGCTTTCTGAACAGCTTCCCCTAAACTGCGATAAGCTTGAACACCCAAACTTCGAACCTAACACCCGGAGTGACCCTCAAATCCCGCACGGCCTCTTGCCTTGGAACCAGTCCAAAAAGCCACAACATTAGCCTTAAGCCATGCATCTTCAACCACTCAATCTTCAACCCCGTGGCAGACAAGCTGCATCGCCAAAGAACCCCCATGCTCCCAAATCCACAGATGAAGGCCAAAACCCTCTCAACCGTTCACCCCNCCCAAACAGCATCAAGACCGAAGGAAGCATCCAAAACCTTAAGCCCGCAGCCCCAAATCCCAAGCCCTCTAGAACCGACACAATCCGATCAATCCTTCAGCCCTTCATTTCCCAAGCACCGATGAGACAACTCGATAATTTTCGCCATATAGGTTCTTATTATTCTAGGGACCTATGCAACCTTCGAAGCCCTACCAGAAAGCCTTATAACCTCTTATCATGCGTAAAGAAGAGGAAGGCCCGACCCTTGTAACAGCAAACCCTCAGTTGTGGCCAGAGGCCTTCGTTCCCAAGCCCTGATCCCCAACACCCCAAACCTTGGAAGTAATCTCGTAGCCTGAATAACCTACGGTTCTGTACCCGAATACGCGAAGTTAGTTATCAAGGCTAGTAATAAGTCGCCAAGGAGTGCCCCGGCTGGTTCGCAGGATGTCCTTCCTCCCCCTGGTCTCACTGCAGCTCGGAGAGAAAGACCTCGATTGGTGTTTTCGGGGACGTCAAAGGTCGGGTAATGGCTCAGTGTTTCGTGAGGGCGTTCGGCGCTTTTAGGTTTGGTTCTGCTTTGATTGTAGGGTTTATGTGTAGTCCTGCACAAGGTTCCTACTTAAAAGGGGTGATCTCCTGCTGTACATTTTAAAAGATGATGAGCTTCTAAAGGCAAGGAGTTCAGTGTTCGGAGAGTTCCCTACACACAACCCGACAACCTGAAAGCCTAATCTAAACCGCTAAATCCTTAACCTTGAACCCCTTAGCCCTGCTAAACCGGAAACCCCCAAAGTTATGGTTGCGAGATGTGAGTTTCTGAACATCTGCGGGTTTGAGTTTCGAGACCTATGGCTTCGGGTCCAATGTTTCGGGGCCCAAAGTTTGGGATGTTTCTGTTGAAGGCTGATATAGAGTTGAGGGGCGTTTAGGGTGTCGGGGGCGGGGGCTCGGAGTTTGGTGTTGTGAGCGACCACAATCCTGGCCTGATGGTCCGACGATGGAAGGAAGGGCAGGACGATCTTCCTCGCATAGAGATCCAAAAAACCTGCAGCCCAAGAGCCTGTGGCGAGCTTGCCAGATCTTGTCAGAAGCCCATCAATGCTTTGGCAGAAGGCTGGGAATTTCTGTGAACACGCATGCTCAGCATGGGCTGGGTAGATGCGCATGTGGCTAGATGAGACGAAGGACACACCACCGATACTCACGGCACCTGGGATCCCCAGAGAGATTGGAAGTTCGTTTTCGGCAGCAAAGGCTCGCCCATCAACTATTCTCCCAATCTGCCTGTCCAGCTCGACTGAGTGTTCTTTGTGCAGAATGTTGGAGCTTTTAGCGTTTATGGTTGGAGAAGCCAGCGCAGTGCCCGAAGCTGCGACCTTGTTGCTGGTTGTGCTCCGGTTCGGACTGTCGGTGCGACCTGTAAAGCGCTCGGCCCTGCAGCCTATGCTGGGTCTCTTGTGAAGAGTCTGCAACTACGTGCCTCCTTCAGAACGGCCGCCTCAGAACACGGTCTGGGCTGGGGCACTTCAAGTTTACTCTAGATAACTATTCCCTTCGCATGACTCAAGACCCCAGTACACCCAACCCCAGAGGTTCAGCAATCTGCAAGCTTGGGTCCAAAGGGCTGAAGCTTAAACCAAGAACGCGCAAAGGTTCATACATGCGCCCCAAAGCTGGGTCTACGGGATGACGGAGGGATCTGCTGGAAGCCCCGAACACGTACATACTGGGTTCTTCGATGCAGCGGTTCTTCAGCGATCTTTTCAACAAGGATCAGCGAGGGTCTGCTAGTGTCGTCCGCCTATACTGGCTTCTGAAACCTCCAATTTCTGTGCAGGGTTTGAGTCCGGGTCTTGTTGAGCAAGCCTGAACCCTCAACCCTGGCGGTCCCAAGCCGCATTTTACAATTCCCCGACACCATAAGGCCCGAACCTCTCAGGCACCAGCCGTGACATCAGAGATGCCACCCAGTTTGAGGAAGAGCACAAGGAAGGCCAGTTTAGGGCACAGGGCTGCAGGGGGTTCAAGGCCGAGGCGCAAGGAGGCGACTGCGGCACTGAATTCCCGTGTCTGTGCGGGGTTTTCTTGCAAGGTCCGGCTTGACCGAGACCTTTGCACATGCGTTTTCAAGGGTTGACGTCGGGCAATTTGGAGCTTGAGGCAGGGACTTTGCGCGGATTGGTCCTTGACGGCTTAAAGCTTTTTGGGGCGACCCGGGGTCGTCCTCGATAAGTAATAGTAATAAGATGCCCTGCCATCTCAGTAAGGTACTGTAGCCGCATAGTCAAGTAGTTGCAACATTCATGTAAACGTACCTCTGACTACGCAACCCTTAACCGAGATTCAGAATACAAGGGACCCTCGTATAGAACCCCCCAAAGTAGCACGAGCCTTACTGTACAGATACCCATTCAGGAGCCAACAGTTTTCTGAAGGCCCCATACATCACCATACGCCGCATCACGCCAGGGCAACTACGTGCCTCCTTCGGAACGGCCGCCTAAGAACAAGGTGTGGGTTGGGGCTTTCATGTTAGAAACTACAAGAAGCCTTGCTAACTGGTCCTACAGCTAGCTTGACTGTTGATGGATGGAAGCCTGCCTTACCCCGAGTACCCTAAACTAATGGAGCTTGATTGGTTCAGATGATGGCTAAGGGGGATGCGTCTATCAACAGTATGGACACCCAGTTGATGGCGTGGAGCCTTCTGATGCTACTTGGTTCGCTAGCTATTGGAGTTTATTGGGGTCCTGCTTGTTAGTCATCCGGAAGCCACGACCTATAACGCGAAGATGTTCAGGACTTCGGACTCAGCGCTGTTGCTGAATAGGTGCTACTCAGCACATGAGTGAGAATATCGATTTAGTGCCTATCGGATGTATAGAGGATGTTGAGATCTCGAAAACTCCCGTTCTTGCAGCTTGCATAGGGATTTACAGACCTTTGAGGCCTGAATCCTCTGAAACACTGTAAGCCCTTGGGCACGCTGGCTTCAAGTCTGAAGACTTGTTGGGCCCATGATCTGGAGAACTAAGACCTCGAAGCAGGGCCACTGCACTGTGTTCATCAAGTCATTCTGCACAGTAGACCAGCATCTCCAGTAGGCCCCAGCTTGCTGGTTCGTGGGTCGTGATAAGAGAGGTCATAAATACCCTGGTTGAGCTTATCCTACCTACAATCCTACTCAGGGCAATTGTTCATGATGCTGGTCAGACGTTAGTTCGTACTACTTCTACATCATTGCACTGACCGAGCCCAACTCTTTCACACACATTCTCGCCAGGTCATCCGCCCACCTGTCGAACAAGAGGCGAACAGCTGGAGGATGTGTTTTCAAGTTTTGGGCGTGTGGCGGTGGATAGTTGCAGGGCCAAGTCGAATGCCCAGGATATCCTGCAACAACATCAACAGCAGCAGCAAGTTCTGACCCAGACTGTAGACCCGACAACATGGCAGAACATCTCGTGGGGAAGGGCGTTGATGCTGCAAACCTTGCAAAACAGACCTGGGTCCGAATGAACACGCACCTGCCCATCTAAATCATACCCTTCCCTCAAAGATGAACCTTGACCTAGTTCTTACACTAGCCCCAAGAACCACAGTGAGCTTCAATATTCCTGCAAACCTGCGAAAACCTCGACTCTGCATCACCCAAAGACCTACAGTACCAACACCATAGTCACGAAGACTTTCTTCCCAGATGCTGAAACCCACTCACAAATCCGAACCCTACTCACTAAAACTCTTAACCCTAGATCTCAGCAATGCCAGACTGCCAGACTCCTCAACTCTACGCCACAAGGCCAAACCACTAAAGCCCAGGGGCATGAATTCGAAAGCATCGCTTGCATGCGGAGGCCCAACGCTGCACTCAAAGCATCCACAAAGTCCGAATGGAGGGCTCATAGGTTCACAATGTAAAATGCCAAAACTCTTGTTTAGCTGTTGATGCCTCTGTATTGAACTCACCACGGGCTTCCGAGTTCGAGGGTTGGTTAGTTGGTTTTCCAGGGCTCTTGGGTTCTCGGGTTCGGGGCTTGGGATGTAGTTAGCAAAATGCCTACTCAGCAGTCAAGCCTAGAGCTACATGAACCCTCATGTCCACACCGTAGACTGTAGAGCTCTCGACCCTGGAAGTGTAACACGCTTCAGGCTCAAGCCGCCCGATTGCCAAGAATGTTGCACAAATCATGCTAAGGCTGTTAAGGATCTCGCCAAGGCTCCTTGTCTAAACCGTGGGAACACAGCCGCCCCCGTTTTAGGTGATGGCGCAAGAGGCGGACAGCCGCTCCGAGCCCGACGTGCCGCACAGTCACCCGGCCGCAGAGTTTGGGGCTTCGTGTTTGCACTAGGTTGTTTTGAAAGCTGGAGGTTTTGCTAGGGGCTTTGGGCTTGGGAGTGTAATGTAGAAACAAAACTCCGCCCGTTTAGCGCCTCGTGCTGCGATGTGCTACTTTTGCAGTCGCAGGGTATTGGGATTTCTCCCGAGTCTCCTGTTGCAATCAGTCTGGGCCAGACGACCCGGACCCTGCCTCAGGCAGTTCTGCAAGTACTGCTGACACGGAGCCTGCAGGAGGACTCGTATTTGGTTGGGGGTTCGATTTAGGCTTTAGACTTTAGATTTTGTTGGGCTAAACCTGGTCACCGCAAGGCCCTCAAAGAAGTGTTTTGTATTTGATCGGGAGCCTTTGGATCAGCGGTAGAGGTTAGACATAGAGGTCACAGAGGTACCATGGACCTCCAAGTTATTTGAACCCTTGAACTTTGACCCTACTTGGTTTAGGGCAGAGGCCTGCAGCACATTGATTCCAGTGGCTTATAATGCTGGGTTTGAGGAGGGAGTCGGCGAGAGGTAGAGCGGTGCTGCGTTGCATGTGGGTCGATTGAAGTGGTCTCCTTACTCTGCTACTGAAGTCTGCTAGCAAAGGTCAACTTTTTCAGACGCAGCGCAAGCAGACAGAACAGAGTCGATGAAAATCAATTTTAACTCTCTCATCGACTGCCCTACTCTTGCAACCCTCCAAGCCCACCAAATCCGAGGCCGTGACCCTCTGTTCCCTTCAAGCCTTTGACCTGAGTGACCCACGCGCCCTTCAGCCTAAACTGAGCCTTCTGAACCCCCCGAAATTTTGACGCTCTGCTACGCTTCACAGACCCGACCTCGCTATGGCGCCTCGGACTTCGACCTTGAAGCTCTTTTTCTTCCATGATCGCAGGACTTCTTATGGCGGGACCGGTGCTGAACCCTGCCGGGGCGCGAGTCGGTTTTGCTGGTTCAGGGGCGTTTAGAGTGTTGGATTTGGGTGGGAGGGTTTAGGGTTTAGTTTTGGCCTCTACCTATCAACCCTCACTGAAACTAGCGGGGTCCTATCCCTTCCCAGCTTTCTGCAACGCATGTCATTGCAATGTCGGAGCCGAGACATAACGAAAGAACTTTGAGAAAAAGGGTTTCAAACCTAGGACCATCCAGAAACAACGTGTGCCATAGATCTCGGCCTTCATCAACAAGACAAAGATCAAGATGACAACCTGATCCCAGAACAGAAACGCAAGATTGCCGAACGCCTTGCCAACAGCATTCCGGCATCGAAGCATGCACGACGTTGAGAATCTCGGCTGAGGCAAGATGTTGCCTGCATCAAATAACCTGTGAACTTGATACAGCGAATTTTTCCACTAGAAAAACACGCGTTGCGTCCAAAAGCCAATGCGCCAGAGCATTGCTCCGTGCACAGGTGACGTTGCCTGGTTTTGGCCAAGGTAAACATCTCATGAGTGAACAACTCTTGCACAAACTCTACACACAAAAGTCAGTCAAAACCCCCAGTGCCGTTTCAAAGGAACCCCCGAACCCTAAATCTGGAAGACCTTACTACGCCCCTGAACCCTTATACATTTGAGACCTTAAACCCCCAAACCTTAAAGGGCCGTGAATAACCTCAGAAAATCAAGAGCAGAAAATATCAGATTGCCTTAGAGTTCCCTCTGTAATCCGAGCAGCGCCAAGGCTGAGGTGCCAACGCGTGGCTCAGCAGGCCAGGGCCAGGGGCATTCTTCCTCCGCTTCGCAGAGTTAGGGCTTTTGCGAGGTGTTGGAATTCAGAGGGGCTTTCTAAAGAGTGTTTGAATGTTTAGAAGCTGGTACAAGCTATAGGTTATAAGGGTTTGCAAGTTTTGCTGGGGTTCCATTGAGTGCTTTATCATGCGTGTTGTGGTGGCCACCTGCATCTCCCTTGCGTGCTCTCTGAAACTTCGGTTCCTCAATCAGGGTATTACTAACCCTTTGCCCCCCCGAACATATTCCTTGCGGCGACGCGGGGTTTAGGCCTTGTAGGGTGTCTGTTCAGGTGGAGAAGATGCCCGTAACACTCCAAAGCTTCTCCGGCGTTGCCATGCCTACTGCCTACACTTTAAACCTGCCAATCCCAAATCCCCAGATGCTCTCATAGCCTTGCATCGCCGGGCGAGGGAAACCATAACCGGGCCGCGACTCCGACTTCGAAACTGAAGTGTAGAACTGGCATCCACAGACCTTGATCCCTACTGATTCATGGTTTTATGCCAGGAGTCCACTATTTGCCCCATCCCTACACCCAAGAACACAACCCTGCACAGGCCATGGCCTTGGAGCTTGCAAGCCTTGTGCCTTCGTGTTCAAGGACCGGGGCTTAATTGCCCATGTATCGAAGATAACGCACACTACGCCTTTGCGCGGGTCTGGCTTCGAAGATATAA
This sequence comes from Symbiodinium sp. clade A Y106, assembly GCA_003297005.1. Lineage (NCBI taxonomy): Eukaryota > Dinophyceae > Suessiales > Symbiodiniaceae > Symbiodinium > Symbiodinium sp. clade A. Next base: position 27,423 of record BGNK01003113.1, on the reverse strand, counting down.
AATGTAACGGTTGAAGGGTTGTGACTGTTTCCGTTGAGGGTTCTGTTGAAGTACATGGAGAATGAGCCCAGCGCCTCACCGCAGACCATCTGCTTGCAAGACAACACGAGCTTCTGACTGACAAGTTTGCATTTCCAAAAATGACTTCCTGCTTGCTTCGTGCATCAGTGCCAACAGCAATTACGAATGTGAGAAGATGAATCTAACGATAGTGGCCATAATACAAGAATTTCCAGAAGAGCGTCAGCCATGGTAACAGAACCGAGGGCATTTTGTCGTAAGGATTTTGGAGTGCACGGGTCCGCAACTCAAGATCGCAAAATTCGCCTTGACTGGTTTGTCGAAGCGAACTTGCTGCATGCTCGCACAAGAAGTCCGCTGATTGCGAGATCAGATCTCTCCCGCACCTTGAGTCGTACGTTGTGTTCAGAGGTTCAGTGCCTCCGATGGGAATGTTGGATCTCGGAGATCTATGGAAGGACTTACTATGTAAGTCTCACATACGGGCTAAAGCGAGAGCCACGAGGGGAGTGGTGTAACAAGCCCTGGCCTCGTGAAAGAGTGCTTACATTCGTCGTGCTCGAAAGTTCCAGAGGCTAGAGATTTCATGTTTCGGCTCGGAAGCAGGCACTGGGTCACTGACAGAGCCACAGAACGGACCTCGTGCACCCAGTTTCCCAGACAATAATAGTTTACAAAGCACCGAAAACCACTGGGTCAGACCTGAAGCTAGCAGCCCTAAACCCTAAGCCCTACCCTCAAACCCGATACAAATCTCAGATGCAAGGATGGATGCCAAAGTGGCTTCGAGTGCCAATTCTGCCATCTCTGCCCGCCAGGTGAGATTGGGAGGAAGGGCAATGTTTAAAGTAGGTTCCTAGAACGAACTCCTGCCTGCCCTCCTGGGCTTTTACAACCTTTAAAGGAACTGAATGTGGTTCGGCAGAAGTCTTATGGGGAAGCTTTTGCAATTATTTTTCCGTTTCTTCTTATGGGTGCTGACAGAAAGATAGCAAGGTTAGTTCCCATGGATGAGTAGTATTGTCGATGAGGATGCTGGTCATTTGCAGCAGTTGCTGATCGTGTTTGCTTGCTCGCTGTTCGTCGTAAGTGTTCTTGTTACTCTCGGCTTTACCCTTGGCTCATTCATATTCTGTTGCAAGCAATGGGGTTACTCGCGTTTGGGCTCTAGGCAGCTGCTACTGCTGCAGTTGCTGCTGCAAGTACCACCACCGCTACCACGACCACGACCACTGCTGCTGTGCTTCACCTGTTACACTACTACGGTGCTGTCGAAGGCTCGACCTTAAGACTCGCTACAAGCCCCCAAATCAGATAGCTCCATCTTTGAAACTAAGAGCGACCGCCACCGGCAGTTTACCGAGAAATCACCAGCCTATCTTCGAAGGTGGTTTCTTGGGTCTGGCACAGCAGAGAATTTAAGCTGATGGTTTCGTGCTTTAGAGGTTGCAGGAACATGCTTCAGGTAGACGAGGAACAACCTCAAGTCCAAACCCTCGACTCAATTCCACGACAAAGCCCCAAAGCCCCTAAAGCCCCAAACGAGCGGCCCCACACATCCTGCGTCAAACCCCAACTGAGAATCCAAATTCCTATCATCTCGAGGCGAGAAGATCCGTCGTAAAAAGGACAGAGCATTTCTTGATGCTGAGTTCTGCTCACATTGACGTAGGCACCTCAATTTCAAGAGCCATTTGTCCAAGGGCCCTTGAAGAAACTGGGTGCGATTCCTTTCTACCTACATATGCGTATATTACATATACAAGTCATATATGTTTATACATATACGTATGTACGTAAGTATGTAGGTAGGTACGTATGTATGTATGTGTGTATATAAAGATGGATAGATAGGTACATAGACATATAGATAGATAAATGAATAGCTAGAGCTGTTGATACTGATAGTTGTTTATACCTCTCCGGAGCTCTCTGCCAGAAGTCGTGAGAGTCCTAAGGCTCCTTTCCAAAGTGGGAGATCCGTCTCGGGTAACCCTGCAACACTCTGCGCCTGATCAAGCTAAACCCCTTAACCCTGCAGCCCCCAACCCTAGCAAGACCGAATAAAAGGTTGCCGCTTAGGTTCTTTGCAACTCATGTGTATTTGATTCGCCACTTCTTGTAAGGACCTCCGTGAGAAGTAGCGAGTTTGGAACACAAGCCTAGACTCAAAGTCGTGGAGTCTAAACCCTTGGAAGCACTAACCCACTCAATGCCATAGCCCTGAACCTTCATGTAAGGCCTAGGCACCAGATTCGGAAAGGCAAGAGCCCTGCACCCCGAAATGCCTCCGCCGTAAAGCCTCTCCTCAGCCCCAAACACCCAAGTGCTTAAGCCTTCGAATTCAAAGCCCGGCGCCCCGAACTTCCGAAGCCTGAAGAACCCTGAGACCTAGGGTGGTTGAGTCTTAAGCTCCTGCCCGATGGCGCAGGAGCTGAAACAGCGCCGCAAGCTGAACAAGACTACAAAGCAGTAGGCCTGCGGCCGTAGGGCTTGCGGAGAGGTAGGGCTTTGATGCACAATGTCATGCATTCTCCATCATATGTGGTTCTGTAGCCTATAACGGTTCACGGCGCCCGGATTTAGGGTCTAAGGGCATCGTCCATCACAAGGAGTTTTACCGTATTTTAGATGGTGTAGGGCATTTGGCGTAATGCAGGATTTCGTCCAGAACAGTAAGGCTTCAGGTGTCTTGCTACTTAAAAGGATAGCCCTGTTTTCAGCCCACGGAACTCAGCAACTATGAGTGCCGACGGCAACATTCGCTTTGAGGTGGGCTTTGGAGCTTAGGCCGACGATGTAGGGTGTAGGGATTAGCGGTGTTCGCGCTTGTTTCTTAGTCAGGATCCTCCTGGGAGCGGTTTTTATCTAAACGCACGACCCCAAACAGCGATCGTGGGTTGCCAAAGTTGGATCTCCATCAAAACAAAACCAGACCTACATATTTTAGCATCTGAGGTTTGGCAATTAGGACCTGACCCTCCATAGGTACCTCCACGTGTAGAAACCCTGCAATCTGCACCCACCTTCGGAACCCTCGAACCCTGGACCCTAAAGACCCGCCGAACCATGAAACGCTCGACCCGATCCCCCAAACCCGAAACCACCAGAATTGTGTGTCTCGAATCTTGCCTTCGATGCTTTAGTCTGACATTTATCGGGCTGATGTAACTGTATATGGTGCTTGTCAGGGTTGTTCAGGGTTCCGGTGGGTTTTGAGGCAGATCCCGAGCTCAGTCTGTAAGCAAAACCCTATAACCTTCAACCCCTCAACCAAAACCATGGAACCCTTGAGCTCAAAACGCCGACCCCAAATTTGCCGTACAAAAGGCTTGGGTACGATAGGGCGCGTTGGACAGCTACTTGGCGGCAACCCCAAAACCCGAGGCTAGAGGGTTTAGGAGTTTCAGGTTTGGGGCTTCGGGATTTAGGGTTCGGTATGAAGCTTTTGCGTTCGGACTTTGGCGAGTTTCGTTCAGGGATACCGTCGAGGATTGGTGCGGCTCGTTCAACTTTGGCTACTTGAGGGATCAACCCCATTCAAAAAAATATCACTACTTATCAAACTCGTTGATCCTCCAAGGGGGGCCTACCAACTGAGCTCGGAGGCTGTCAGGTTGCCTCTGGGGGTTTGGGGTTGCTGCGAGAAGGTTACTCTCGGAAATATGATGGGTGCGTGCTCATGGATGCAGGGGCCGGCAGTGTACTACTACAGCGACTGAGACGACGATGACCACAACGACAACAACACCAGCACCAACAGCAGCAACAGCAATAACAACCGCCACAACAAAAACACAAGAGCACAGCTCCCACCACCTGGTGCTGCTTCTGCTACTACTGCTAAGGCGGCTGTTGGTGCTACAACTTCTACTAATACTTCTACTACTCCCACTGCTACTACTGCTAATAAAAGTCATACCAATAATACTACGGGTGCTACTACTACTACCACTACTACTACTACTACTACTGCTACTACCACGACTACGACTACGACTACGACGACGACGACTACTACCACTACCACTACTCCCACTGCTACTACTGCTAATAAAAGTAATGCCAATAATACTACTAGTGCTACTACTACTACCACTAACTACTACTACTACTGCTGCTACTACTACTACTACGACTACGACTACGACTACGACGACGACTACTACCACTACCACTACCACGACCACGACCACTACCACTACCACTACCACTACCACTACCACCACCACCACCACCACCACTACCACTACCACTACTACAAACTGCTACTTACTACGACTTACTACTACTTACTACTACTTGCTACTACTAACTGCTCCTACTACTGCTTCCTACTAATAATAATAACTACTACTACTACTACTCCTGCTGCTGCTACTACTACTACTACTCCTGCTGCTACTACTACTACTACCCGTACCTTCCTGCTACGATTTCGCTTGCTGTCGTTGCTGCTTCTGCAGACGGTCAACGTCATCAGGGTAAGCTGGAGCGTTATAATACGGAGAGACCAGGTCTGCGAGAGCCTACTGCACCGACGGAAGGTTTCTCGGCGGATGTCACTCACGAAGGGTCAGGAGACACCCTAAACCCTTAATGCTAAAAAGCCCTACAACCCTAAATCCCCCCTGAACCCCAAACCCTAGTACCTGCTGGTCGGCTGACCATAGGGCTTTCTTGCAAGTACTGCGACGTTATTTAGGGATCCTTCTAGTAAGGGAGCGACCATTCAACATCTGAAGCTGCAACGGACGCAGCAAACTTCATGCAATCTATAACTATAAGAGTGTCAGGTAGAAGTGTAACCCTCGTGGAGCTGCTGTTCGGAAGGACACCGCTGTCCCTGATTTCTTGGGTTCAAAGCTTTCTCAAGTTTTGGCTCCAAGCCCAGGCTTTAAGGTTATGTTCACCGCTTCGGTAAAGAGGTCTGAATTAGCGGCGGCAAGTTTGTCAATACTTCCCGTACACCCGTTGCAAATCTTGGGAGGTATCGCAAACATTCTATGATGCAAGAGTTGTGATTTTTGCAATGATGATGGCTTGGATTTGCCCACAATCCTCGTAGGTTTGCCATAACTATCACGCATGCTGCTGAGTGGGTGGATGAAGCCATGCCGCTCTATGTCTTGATCCGAACGGGTGCAGTAGGGAAAATCGAGGCACCATTGTGACGGTGCTAGAATGACCCACACATGCCAAGTCAAGTATCGGGTCAATTTGCAAAAGCACTGAACTTGCCTGCCAGGTGAAGCAGTGATGTGTTTTTTGTGAGCTCCTTTGTGAGTCCCTAGTGGTGAGCTCTGGCAGCGTCCGTGCGGACCGTTGCACGTGGCACTGGTTGGAGTTGGGCCTGCGCACGCACAAAGTCACACAGATGTGTGCCTGCCCACAATCATTTTAAGCGGGCGGAGATTTGGGTTTCCGCCCGGCCTCGTTCCAGCAATGTGCAAAGCCACTGGTCGGTTGCCCGATTTGATGATTTGTTTGTATCTCTCAAGAAGGCCTTGTTGAGATCGTTGTTCTGGCCCCTAGGGTCTGCACATCACTGCCGACACATTCGAACATCGCCGAAGAGCGGTTTGTGCAGGGGCTTTCTTGCAGCATGACCGGCTGATATGCGTTGGAATGCTGTATGTCCCCCAAAGTCAGGCTGCTCTAATTTCATTCTAATTTCTTTTCAGGCCGACTCCCGTGCATCCTGCAGCACGTCCCATGCTCTCCCGAAGTTGTTGAGCACCACCTGGGACGCCACGACACGTCTGGCATCAATGCAGAGTCAAGGGTATAATTAGAGTCATGCTCCTACTACAGCCCGAGATGTTTTCCCATCACCCTAACCTGTGTGCCCCGCGGCCGGGGCAGCAGCGCGCCCCTTCCAGTGGATTGCGCGCCCCGGGATTTGCCGTTGAAGTTTTTGCAAATAATGGCAGGATTCGCACAGCTTCCGCACCGGAGTCTGGCCTTTCGTCGGCTTTGTGGTTGGAGGAATCCTGGGAATATGTTCTTTGTCTGAAGTCAAAACCTGTTCATGGCCGGGGAGGTGCGGGGGTCTTTGTCCAGAAACCGTGCCCGAGTCTCTCAGAGACTACGGAGGCAGATAAGAATCATGAGTCCTGTTGTTTTGGATTAAGACGGCATCCTTGGGCAACGGTCCTCGCACGCCCTCTGCGTTGTCCCTTTTTCCGTGCATTTGTGGGGATGGAAAGGGGATTCCCGAACGGATAGCTCCAGGCCGCTAGGTCCTACGCACCCGAAGGGTCAAGCTTTGGCGGTAGGCTTCTGAGCGCGCGCGGCTTCGAGATCCCTAAAGCCGGGATTCTGTGTGTGTGTGTGTGTTTTTTCAAACTGGAAACCTAAGCCTAAGGTGCACCAGTTGCATCTGTTTTAAGTTTTGAGAAGCCGTGGACCCGGGGCGAAGTACCCTCTTGTTCTGAAGAGCCTACCATGCACGAACAGCGGGGCGTCTGTCCAAAGGCACTGGTTTTGAAATTCAAACCCTTTATACCCTTCGTAGCAGAGAAACGAAGCTACAACCGTTGCCTCTAATGAAGCTGGACAAGCAGCGCACTGACTCTGCAGATCCTTAAATCTTGAGCGTACAATGGTTTTCTTCGGGTTTGACATGCGTCTTTGTATAGTTTTTCTACAAGGGCAGCTAAGAAGCTGAGGCTACCTGCACTGCGATTTGCGATTCAAGGCTGAGGTGGCTGAGGTTTGCCGTGATGGTTGGACTTCTCCTAAACCCCATAATATGTACCTAGCCACTCCTGCCCTGGGCCCTAAAACCCCAAAATTTACCCTTGGACTCGTCATGCTTCTAATCCTCGGGTTCTTAAGGTTTGTTTGATCAGGAGGATTTCTATTTGCTAGGAAAAGTGTTCTGTTTTGTCTTCGTTGATTCTTGGGGAGTTTCTTCACTGCGAGCTTATCCAAAAAAGGAAGCGTACAGCTGACGGACAGAATCCTGCATACACCATAACCATCCATAATCGATGGTTCAGGCGACCGGTGAAAGTGTAAGAAATCTATATATATATATATATGTGTGTGTGTGTGTACATTGGAGAGAGATAGAGAGCGAGTTGTTGCGCATGCAGTTCGAATTTATGTGTTCATGCTTACGTGTGTTTTGTCTATACTGATATGCATCTGTAGTTGGCCCCTGACTCCGCGTCACCGTAAACCATGACGGCACCCCGTCGTGCTTCACGGAAGGTGTTGGTAGGTGAACCGTAGCCTGGGGCACAAGAAGCGCCGGGTGACACGACACAGCCAAACGATGAAAACAAAGGGCGCGGCCGCCTGTGTGAGAGGATTCAGGATTTTTGCTAGGGCCATGCGCACTGTCTGCGCCTTGGCGCCATCTCTAGGGATTGGGTTCGGCCTGGCTCTACTAAACTGCGGCCCAAAGAACTTCCCTGCGGTGTGGTCTGACAAGCTCGGGTAATGCCTTTTAGCGATGGTATTAAGCCAATGAGGTATAGGCTTACCGTATACTTCTGATTCAGGAAATTTGTGCAAAGCGTTTTCACTGCTCTGCTCCGCTATGTTCCGAGCTCGGCGAGGTCCTCGACGCTGTCATATCCCTGAGACCCCAGAGCGTTGTTGAGCTTGTTCTGTCTATACTAGGAAGGCGCTCCCTAGGGTTGCAAATGTGCACATCTGGCTTTCGCAAATGCATATATCCGGCGGGTTTCATGAGGGTTGCATTGAGCTTCAATGGTACTTGTATCCGGGCTGTGTGCGCATGGAGTACGTCCATGACAAAAAAATTTCCTGGACCTGCATCGTGGGGATCTAGACTATGGCATGTCGAGACGTTCCGGCTTAAGGCATGCTACGGCTTCTGCCGTTAAAGCAAACTTCTTTCAGCCCCAATCAGCAAGCCCCAAGACGTCTCCAGGCCCCAAGAGGCCCTGCCCAAGCTTGTCAGGTGCCGCCACCCTCGGTACAGCTGTTCGCCTCACCGAGAGCAAGAGCGAATGTGCCGAGCCCCGAGGTGCAGCAGGTGCAGATGGCTTCCAATTTGGAGTTTAGGATGCATGGTTCTCGCTGCGGTGTTCGGCCTTGCATGTCGGGTCCCGGGTTGGTGGTTTAGGCGGTTGGGTTCCTGCATATCTCTGAGGCTGCTATACGATATCAAGAGTTTTGGCTAGTATCTCTACTCACGCGAGCACGTCATACACGTCTTTCATGTTTGCGAAAATGAAAAACTATGTGTTTCTTGGAGGATCATCATTCACGCCTGTTTTCGGACTGGCCTCACTGCTAGCAGCCAGCTTTGAGAACATCTCCTTCGAAATGGGACGAGTGATACGGTTCTGGGAATCATTCATAGGGTCATTTCTTCAGCCCTCACGTTTGTCCTGCATAAGACAAGAACCAGTGCTAACTCGCACCACCGGTCTCGTCTCGTGGATGGTCTGAGATCATGAATCGTGCGTTGAGACACCTGCCGTGCCAGACACCCTTGCCAACAATTTGGCCGACCAGTACCAAGTAGCTGCAAGTAGCTCCAGTGCCAACAGTAGCAAACTTGAACTAGTGGCGATAGTCGAGAGAGTGCGCACAAGCAGATTGGAAGCAGGAACACTGACCGTACGGTCGCCCGGGCAAGAGTAGAGGAAGCAGTACTGGCCAGTCGCAATATGGAATGAGACAGGGGAGTTTCTATCAGCAACATTCATCGACAATTTAGCACACAGGTTAGCGCCACAGCCACGGCCGGGACCTCCACGATCATCACCACGACCCACAACCACCACCACCACCATCAACAACAGCACCAGCACCAGCGCCACCAGCGCCACCACCACCACCACCACCTTGTGCTAATATCGGAGTTACCATATGCAACACCATGAGCCAAGCATCGCTAGTATCGGTATTCTCGAGGTGTTGTGGCCCTTGGGTACGAACACTAGGCACATTGTCCTGAGACCCCTTGCGCCTAGGTCGTCCCAAGGACGTGGAAACCAAAGCGGCGTTTGCTCAGCGGGGTCCCTGGCACCCACCGGAGCGGGGAGGACGTAAAGATTTCGGAATCAGGACGAGTCGTCTCGAGTCTAAACCGCACCATGTTAAACAGTTCGAAAACCACAATCCCGAACGCCCTCAAAGCATTCTGAAGCCTCCCAACTCCAACCGCCATTCCTTAAACGGGGCATAAATTGACAAACGCCAGCATTGTCCGTAGTTGGGAATAAGCCGTGTTAATGAGCACTGTATGATGTTGACCATCACTCTGGGATACTTTGGTCTTATAGACAGCGAAGTCCTGCAGGCTATGAGGGTGATGCGGCCTTTGAGCGCTTTCCTGGCGAGGTCCGACAGCCGGGCTTTCTAGGAGTCTAGGAGCTGTAGCCTTCACGGGTATTCTGCAATTTTACAGGATTCTACAGGGGGTCGCTGGGGGTTTCAGGGATTTTGCAGTTTTGGCAGCTGTTTACGGTTTTCGGGGCTTCTGTTAAACGCATACAGTCTTCAACAGAGGTTAGTCTAGATAGGGTTTCGGAGGCTGGGTTCAAGGTTTTGGGTTTACTACGCTGCGAGCCCCCTGTTGAAAGCCAGTGTTGCAGTATTTGTTGGTGTTTCTGTATCGGCCGGAAATCATAAAGGCTTCGAGAGAATCTGAGTCTGCGGTACCCCGAAATCGGAAAAATTTTCAGAATCACAACCCCCAAACCGCGAAAACGTTGAATTGAAGATGCTTCTTTGGTGTTCTGGCTTTGGGGCCCCTCGGGCGGCCGACTTGCAGCGGCTCAGCACAAGAGACATCGAGTATTTGGAGTTTATATTGAATCTCAGAAAGTTGGAACATGGAAACAGGATGATCAGTGCTGGGATCCCCTATACTTCACCTTAAGAGCATGAGTACTTCTACTAGAGGGTGTTGGTTTTTCGACGTAAAGGCCTAAGCCGAATCGTTAAGGCCTGTCGGTTCGGATTCAGGTTTAGAGTCGGACATTTTCAGTGAAGGATTCTGGCTTTCCGTGTTATGTGGTTACTTGTACGGCTTTCTCTGGAGTTCAGGATGCCAGTGCTTTCAGGGTCTGGGGTTTTTGTGGTTTCCGTTCGGGGGCGCACCCCTGGCGCTTTCGGCCCTGCACCTTCGTCCCTCTTCCGCACAGGGGCTCAACAGTTCAGGCTTCAGGCTTATGCAGGTAACTGCATGTAGGGTTCCTTTAGTTAGGTTTGTTTGGGTTTGCTTTCATTCGGAGTTGGTCAGAAAACGGCTACGACTATGAGCTGGGTGTTCGAAACTGACGGAATTCATCAGTCTTACTAGTGTTTTGCTTAGAGTGCTCCCGAAACTAGCATGGAGCAGCAAGACCCTTGCTAACGACCGTGGACTTAAGGGCACTATTTCGGGTTGCAGGTAAGTTTTAACTTGTTATCCCGACACAGTGAGACTCCTGACAGATGAGCACACAAGGCAGCCAAGAGCTGTGCCCAATAGACAGACAAACTAAGACCGAAAGGTAACTCACTCTGAAGAAATACATCTGAATCTTGCGAGGGCTCAGACTTTAGAAGTTTGGGTTTAGGTTTACGGCTCCGACTGTTCTGGTTTGGGTTGCACACTGACACTGTACCAAAGACCCACTTGCACTGTGCGCAGGCGGAGCTTGGCGAGACCGAAGATGAGGAAGCCGCCGTGGCCCAAGTACTGCAGCGGCCATGATAGCAAGTAGGTTGTAAGTATGTAATTACTGTTATTACTAGGATATCTCCCCTCAAATGCAACGGACAACCGTCTTCCTAAGTCCCGTGGCCCTTGACATAGACCACCGGGTCGCAGAAAGCCCGAAGTCCAAGAAAGTCCGCGAAAGCTCGCTGCAACAAGCTCATGCAGGGAACGGCTCAGGGCTGTAGGATTTCGGGGCTTCGGGTGTCAGGCTTTCAGGGTTCGACTTAGGGTTAGGAGCTTAGCATTGAACTCGGTTACCACCCATGCCATGTTTGCTACACTCAGAAGGAGAACTCCTTCAGCTGGATGCCCCACCCAAAGCCCACGCACCTAAACTTCTCTTACGAGTATCCCCAGAGAAACATTCACATACATACATGAAAGACCCTCGTGAAAGCACCCTGAAAGGGATCCTAATTGGGGTTATGGTACTTATAAGTCTGTGAACTACTAGTTACTACGTGCCCCGACCCTCCAAGTTTGAGATTTGGGACTTCAGGGCGTCAGGCTTTACAGACAATCAGGTTTGAAAAATTCAGATCCGGTGAATCTCGACTGTTGAACATCCTGGCTGAGCGTGCGTGCTCTTGCAGTTGTTGTTTCTAGGCTTTCAACCTTGTGTTCAGGAGTGCATCTCTTGTTCTACGGTTGGGAGGTTTAGTTTTCCAAGGTTTTGGGATTTTAAGATTTTGTGTTTTGTTGCTCAGTGTGCAGTGTGCAGGGCTTTCCTTTTGTTTGTTGCTGTTGTTGCTCATGTTCCACGTTGTGCGTCAGTCCGTCACAAGGTCGAGTGAAAACACCAACTTCAAGAAGTCTGAGTTCTCGCTCAGGAATTACAAACTAAGCTACTGTACGGAGGTATGAAGCAAATACCCGTCGTCCTCATTGTGACGACTTCGATTAAATTCCCGTGGCACAGGAAGAGGCTTAAGTCCAAATCTCAGATCTCATGCTAAGCCTCAAGGTTTGGGGCCCCGAAGCTCAAAGTCTAAGAATGGCTAACGCCACTCCATGATTCGAGCACAGTTTAAAGCAGAACGAAAAAATGATCACGACGATGGCACTGGTACTCGCAAGCAGCAGGAGGGAACCGTACGCCCCGAAGCCTTAGGACGAATCGGAGGCGCAAAATCTGTGTCGGCTTTCGAGCCGCGGACCCCGACTCTACATCCCAACAAGTTGCTGAAGACTTATCCAAGCCTAAAGCCTGAGATCGTCCGCCATTTGTCCCAAAGCCTTGAACCCTCTCCCAAAGGCCCCAAACAGCGCAAGGGGTTCCAAATTCTCGAAGCCCTGGGCCGGAATTGGGGCGGCAAAGGAGCTCTGGGTTTTGACGGTTTTGAGTGATACTGTCGTCTTGAACAATAGGGTCTTCAAAACCACATTGAAGTTCCCAAACTCTGTAACCATGAAAAGCAAAAAAAGCACTTCATAAGGCCTGATAACACGCCCATTTACAAAGCCCTTATAGACCTTTCTAAACTAACACGTGCTAAAAAGCAGCTTATGAGCTAAATGAGATCTCAGATGTCCAGACAAGCGACATGGAAGCCTGATAAAAACAAAAATGTCCAAGACCTTCAGCAACATATGTTCAACCACCTTTAGTTTCACCCTCTAAGGCCTCCTAAACACCGTCTAAGACTCTGCAGAGCAGGGATAGGCCTTAAAAAAAAAATTAAATAAGCATCAAAAAAATTAAGTAAGCATCAAAAAAATTAAATAAGCATCAAAAAAATTAAACTGCTTTAGCATGGCAAAAATAGGAAAAAGAGAAAGAAAGAAAGAAGGAAAGAAAGAACGAAAGAACGACAGAGCGAAGGAGGAAAGAAAGAAAGAAAGAAAGAACGAAAGAACGAAAGAGAGAAGGAGGAAAGAAAGAAAGAAAGAAAGAAGAAAGAAAGAAAACAAGCAAGCAAGAAAGAAAGAAAGAAACAACAAGAGAGACAGGAAGAAAGAATTAAAGAAAGAACGAAAGAGAGAAAGAAAGAAATAAAAAAGAACGAAAGCAAAAAAAGAAAGCAAGAAATAAAGAACGACAGAAATCACACGAATGAAACACACAAAGATTGAACAAAAATAACCACAGAAGAAAAGAACGAAAGAAAGCAGTAAAGGAAAGACCGAGAAAGATAAGCAGAACGAGAAAATGCAAAGCAACAGCGGCAAAGACACCAAATAACATGAAAGAACAACGACAGAACAACGAAAGAAAACCAAAAAACGAGATAACTCGATAAAACAAACCCAATGAAATAAAGAACCAAAGCAAAAAAAGAAAACAAGAAATGAAGAAACGACATATGCCAGTCACTGCTATGTACTACATACGGCTGCCACACAAAATCCTGCATTCCCCATTGTAAGGAATATACCATAATTCCCATAGTTTCGGGTCCTTAAGGTCATGCAGGCCTTTGTTTTACAGCAGTAGTACAGACGACATACGACACACTANTACCATAATTCCCATAGTTTCGGGTCCTTAAGGTCATGCAGGCCTTTGTTTTACAGCAGTAGTACAGACGACATACGACACACTACATACTGCATACTTACCACATACAACAAATTACACACTACGTACTACGTTATAAGTCATTTACTATGTCTACCAGTTAATTTATAGAATATACTCTATACTATACCCTATATAATCTTGACTATATACTGTATAGGGTATACTGTGTACAACCTACTACTCTGTGGATACTACATACGTTGTATTATCGACAGCAACANACTGTATAGGGTATACTGTGTACAACCTACTACTCTGTGGATACTACATACGTTGTATTATCGACAGCAACAGCAACAGCAACAGCAGCAACATCAGCAGCGACAGCAACAGCGACAGCAACAGCAACAACAACAGCAGCAACAACAACAACCAGGACGCCGACGACGACAGCAACGACATCAACGACACCACCACCACCAACGACGACAGCAACAACATCAACGACACCACCACCACCAACGACGACAGCAACAACA
>BGNK01003113.1:0-13479 GCA_003297005.1 Symbiodinium sp. clade A Y106 | reverse complement strand
TTTCTGGCGTAAATCCCGAAGACCCGAAAGCTCAAAAGCTACAGTATACTCCCCATATGAACCCTCTCAGAACCCGTCATAACGACGTTGTGTTTGCAAATGGGAGGGGCTGCGCCCCCACCCAACCCCCCCGCTGTCTTTTTAAGCCGTGCAGGCTTGCTTTCAAGAACATCGCACCCTGAACAAGACTTGCATTAAACACGAAACTGTTTTAGAGCCTTTCAAAACTCATCATAAAGGCAGTCTGTTTGCAGAAGGGGGGTGTGTCATTGTTTCACATTATATTATGTTATAGTATATTATGTTATATCGGTTTATTTTAAATTAGATCGAATCATATCAAAGTATTCTCTTTTCGTATACTGCATTATATTCTGCCATATGAGAATACATTTTATGATGTTATAACATATTGTATTATATTGTATCACGTCATGAAAAGTTATGTTTTATTATATCATAATATAATGTATTTCATGTAAAATGTTCCATATTATAATACACTGTGCTGTATCATGTTGTATTATCTCAACATTTCCACTACATTTTATAGTGTTATATTATATTATATCCGGTTATTTTTCTTATATTGTATTCTGCTATATCATACAGCATTATATTATGTTATATTGTGTCACAGTATATTAAGTTATGNTATATTAACTTTAAATTGGCTCATTTTATATTGTATTATATTTTCTCTTATCGTATTACATTCTATTCTATTTTTTCAATAGTATACTTGTTTATACTATGTTTTATATGTTATGTTAAATTATGCGCAATTATAATGTATTCTTTATTGTATCGTATTACATTACAGTATATTTTCTAACTGTATTATACTTTATTACAGGAATCAAAAAAATTAAAATAAGCATCAAAAAAAATTAAATCAGAGGAAATGCAGCCATTCCCACGACTATTTGCCTTGGTGGCGGTGGTGGTGGGGTTGCGGGGTTTTTTTTTGGAAGGTTTGGCCAAACCTTTTTTTTGAAAGGTTTGGCCAAACCTTGTTTCGTACATTTCCTTCGGTTTTCCTAGGGAAAACCTTATTTTCCTTGCATATGGGACGGTCTTCGTGCCATTTTCCTTAGGTTTTCGTCAGGAAAACGCACGTTACCTTGGGTTTTCCTTGGGGAAAACCCAAGTTTTCTTGCATATTCGACGGTTTTCGTACCGTTTTCCTGAGGTTTTCGTTAGGAAAACGCACGTTACCTTGGGTTTTCCTAGGGGAAACCCAATTTTTCTTGCATATTCGACGGTTTTCGTACCGTTTTCCTGAGGTTTTCGTTAGGAAAACGCACGATACCTTGGGTTTTGTTGAGAAAAAACTGCTTTCTTTACATTTTGGACGGACTTCGNGTGCTATTTCTCTACGTTTTCGTGAGGAAAACCTATGCTACCTTGGTTGTTGTTGCTGTTGTTGTTGCCGTTGGTGCTGTTGTTGTTATTCTTATTGTTCTTGTTAATGCTATTGTTCTCGTTAATATTATTGTTATTGCTGGTCTTGTTGTTGCTGTTGCTATGACCATTGTTATTGTCAATATACTTATTATTGTTGTTGCTGTTGTTGTGGTTGTTGTGGTCGTTGTGGTTGTTGTNTTATTGCTGGTCTTGTTGTTGCTGTTGCTATGACCATTGTTATTGTCAATATACTTATTATTGTTGTTGCTGTTGTTGTGGTTGTTGTGGTCGTTGTGGTTGTTGTGGTTGTTCTTGTTATTATCATTATTGTCGTTGTGGTTGTGTTATTGTCCTGTTAATGTTCTTGTTACTGTTCTTGCTGTCTTATACTTTAATAGGATTGGTTATAGTTTAAAAAACAGAATACAATANTTCTTGTTACTGTTCTTGCTGTCTTATACTTTAATAGGATTGGTTATAGTTTAAAAAACAGAATACAATAGGATAAAACATACTAGAAAATAATATAATATGAATCAATGACGCACCCCCCTTTTGCAAACAGAATGCCTTTATGATGAGTCTTGCAAAGCTCTAAAACAGTTTCGTGTTTGATGCAAGTCTTGATCATGGTGCGATGNAGTCTTGCAAAGCTCTAAAACAGTTTCGTGTTTGATGCAAGTCTTGATCATGGTGCGATGTTCTTGCAAGCATTATAAAATGTAATGGAATGTGAGATAAGAGAACATGATACAATACAGTATATTAAAAGATATAACATTGTAAATGAAATTGCTAGAATATAATATAATAAAACTTTATATGATATAATGCAATATATTAGAATATCACAAAATATCTTCTCATATGACATAATATAATAGCATACCGCATTTAATTTTTTTTGATGCTTATTTAATTTTTTTTGATGCCTCACCCATGACATCTTCTATGAAGACATGGCGACATTGGACAAAAAGAAACCCGTCGGAGATAGAACCAGCGTAAACACTCGTGGCAAACCTGGAACCCTAAACCGATAAACACTTGGACAGTTGCGATCTTCTACGCCCCTTAGAGTGAGGCCGGTCGTCTCCTGGTGCCCTCCCTGCTGGCCGGCGTCGCGGCCGTCGCGGCCGGGGCCTCGGGATATCGGGATAATCTCAAATGTGGTTGCCTTAGGGATTTAGTGGCCTGGGGGGGTTTCGTTTGGGGCTTAAGGATGCTGGGGTGTTAAGCTTTGTTTTCGGACCTTAGGGTTCGGGATTTCGAATTCAGGAAGGTCAGAGGGTCTTGCTGGGCTGAGAGTCTAGAGTTTAATAGTTTGCAAGTAAGGTTGAGGATGCAAGTCAACCAAGACGGCCAGCAGATACTGGGTGTTGAGGATTCACTGCAGAAACACCATGGAAGTGCCGATTACATGAGTTTTGTCGGCTGTAGATTCGGTAGATTGGCGGGTTGTGGGTATTTGTTTGCTGTCTCGAGGATTAGGAAGAAGGTGAACTGCACACAGAGTTGCCTTTCGGTGGTCCCACGAATTCGTAATCCTGGTTCACGTGGCCTGGGATTTTGGAAGCAGGTTGGCGGCGCGGGCTGCGCTCATATCAGGGGGATGGCGAAGCCGCAGCGGGGAGTAGAATTGCAGTGATGTGGAGACTCGTAAAGACCAGAAAGTACGTGATTTCAAATCTGGTGCTTGCGACTTGCGAGTCGGCCAGCTAGTGCACATTCTTTGCTCTAGCCCTTCCCCAACATTCTAGCCCCGAAAGCTCAAGACTACAGCACAAAGCTCAGAGAAGCTCGAACTCGGGGCAGTCAATCCCAATCCCGGAAGTCTTTCCCGGATTCCTTACCAGAGAAACGCAAACACCTCGGGCATAGGAGTCTGCAAAGGGTTTCAGAAATGTAGGGCATGTAGGGACCTCAATACCTTCACTTATTCATACTCAGAAACATACATTCATGCACACATACATACATACATACATAACGCCGAGAATCCACGCCTTTAGTCTGCACATGTCTACTATGTCGGTATAATTATAGTCCTGGTCTGCACACTTATCTCGTATCTGTGTACAGGTACATGCATATACGAATGTACGTGGTGACATACATACGTCTGCGCCTGCTGCAGAGTGCAATCAATTAAACAAGTTAAACAAGACGAATCACCATATTCCTCGAGACAGTCCAATAAATCCCAAAACACCAAACCTCATATGCCAAAACATGAGAGACATTCCAAGGAAAAACAAAAAACAAATATTTCGGAACGTCTCAGACATCTGACATGAGCATATTTCTCGAGACAGTTGGAAAAAAGAAGGAAGAATGCCACAACCCATAGGCCAAAGCATGAGCATATTCCTCGAGACAGTCCCGCAAAAAAAAAAAAAAACAACAAAAAACGAAGATGTCGGAACCTCTCAGGCATCTGAAATGAGCATATCTTTCGAGCCATAGGCCAAAGCATGAGCATATTCCTCGAGACAGTCCCGCAAAAAAACAACAAAAAACGAAGATGTCGGAACCTCTCAGGAATCTGAAATGAGCATATCTCTCGAGACAGTCCCAAAAACGATGCCCAAAGCCCATAAGCCAACACACTAGCATATTCCTCGAGACAGCTGGTTCGCAGGTTCGCATTGCTTCTTATATTTTCATGAATGAACAGAGCGGTAGTTACTATCTACAGATGAATTGGCACTTAACTGCCGAGCAATATCTATCTCGTTTGCATTAGTGTACCGATCGACTAGCTATTTCAGTATTTGTTAAGAAGTAGGTGTTCGTGGATATGTTCTGGTTCGCTTATTGAGCAGATTTCAATACGAGACCAAATGCTGTGAAATATCCAATATTCACTTGTGTTTGCAAAAACAGGAGCGATAACTGTTGTTGCTTGACGAGCTTCACATGCGCACTCGATGACCATTAATGTTCGAGGCCAAACTAGTTGCATACTGACTACTCTAACAAACGCAATAACACATGCATCGTAATCACTACTCCATTATGAAATAGCAACCAGGTAGTATACCTGTCATTGTAACTTGTGCATACGTGCATTCCCCGCCGCTCTGACTCTTTAAGGTTTTTTGTTCAGGGCTGATGGTTTGGAGCCGCACGTTTAGTGCAGATGATTAGGTATTTAGAGAGGAGCGCAAACAACAATGCTTTGACTATTCCTGTTGTAATATGTCTTTTCAGGATATTACGAACTCGTCATCGTGTTCGTGGGTGGGTGAGTGCTGTCGAGAGGAATGCTGACGGCAATACTCTGAGGCTTTAGTCAGGTTCCAGCATGGGAGAGAACAGGGCAGAAAAGGAGACTTTGCTGTCGTGCTCATGAATGAGTGCTGTCGCGAAGAACGCTGACGGCAATACCCTGAGACTTCATTCCTTTTCCAGTGCTGCGAAAGAGACGGGCAGAGCACAGTACTTCGTTGTCGTACGCCGGGATGCGTGCTGTCGAGAAAAACCCAGACGGCAATCTCCTGAGGCTTTGTTCCTGTTCCAGTAATGCCAAAGAGAGAGGCAGAATACAATACTTGGCTACCACAAACAGTAGAAGTGCGGATTCTACGGGTTAGCATGTGTGTGTATGTTTTTAGATATATATATATATTATATATATATATATATAGATGCACACATATATACACATTACATGACATGTACACTAGCACTGCCACCCTAACAGGTGAGACGCCGCAATAAATCAACTTGCTCATGATGTGCTTTTGTTTTGGGACAGCTCGATTTATGGATGCTTTGGTAGGGTTTTGCGGGTTCAACAGGAACCCGCAAGTCTGGGCAGGAACCTATACGGGGGCTTCGTAAAACTAGTGCTACCTCATCAGGGGGGTTCAGGTGGTCCTGAATGAGGAGGATCCGATTATTCACGGTTGGTATGATTAAAGGGCTCTACAGTTTCGCAGCATCCCTTGCATTGCATGCTTCTTGGTTTTGGCGTTGGGCACCAGCACGTAAGCCATGCAGCCCTAAACCTGAATCCCGGAGCTTCAAAACCCGTGCCCTCAAAGTCAAAGCTACTACGATCCTTCAAGCTGAGCTCAAAACCAAAAACATCCACACAAGAAGGCCCTGGTCGCTGTGATGGCCTGCTTGCGAGATCAGAAAGCAAAAGGAGCGAAAGGCTGCCATAAGCTCAGGGTACGGTTTAGTTGTTTGGGGTTTTGGATCCAGGATTGCAGTTCAGTTTCATAAGGGGCGGGGGCCTTGGAGTTTAGGGCTAGAGGTTTTCGAAGGGGTTAAGCTCCAGGGGTGGCGAGCTTCTGTGCACCGGCAAACCTCAAACTGAATACACCACATGAGTTGGCCCTTTGCAGGGCTGTGCGCATTTGTCGGAGTCCAGGCTTCCACATGTTATAGGTTTAGCTTTCGTACAGGTTTCTAGGGCCTAGAGACCAAATTTTGGGGTTGGCGTACACTGTGGAGGCCTGAGGTCAAGGATTTGACGTTTCGGCTTGAGCGTTCTGGTGCTTCAGGGTGCCAGGCCCGGCAACAGAGCGAGAGAAAGAGGGAGAGAGAGAGAGAGTGTGTGTGTGTGTGTCTGTGTGTCTGTATTTATGTATGCATGTACTGTATGTACTGTATTTTCTGTATGTACGTATGTATGTATATGTGTGTGTGTATGTGTATGTATATGTACATCTGCATGTATGTAAGTATGTATGTATGTATGTATGCATGCTTTGACGGATGTATGTATGTGCTTGTATTTGTGTCTGTATGTGCCTGTATGTGCATGTATATGTATGTATGTGTATGTGTACATGTATGTATGTATGTATGTGTGTGTGTTTGTGTATGCATGTTTTGTGTGTGTGTGCGCGCGTGTTTTTTGTTTCTTTGTTTGTTTGTTTGCTTGTTGACTTGATTGATTGTTTGCTTGTTTGTGTTTGTGTGGTATACACATGCCTCTGGTTGAGGTCCAGGCTCCCAGTGTTTGAATGCATGGATCCTTCAGTGACTCGAAGTCTTCGAAATCTTCATGGCTTCGCTAGGCACTTGGCTACTTTTTCCGAGGAAGTGTTGCGAGGTTTCCATAACAGCAAGGGTTTTGACCCTGAGGTGTTATTCCGGTCGCGAAGAGGGGATCCTCATGAAGGGCCTTCGTCTGCATCGGTGGTGGTTGCAAGCTTTGCAAGACATCCAGAGCAGCCAGTGGAGGAACTACGGCCCAGCGTAGTGCCATTGCCCTACTCTTCCGGCCATAGGTTTTCGGTCTTTGTCTTATGCTCCGTTTTGCACAAGATCTCTCAACAACTAGACTCTACCTATCCCCGAGAGGAGTAGAGCTTCATGATCCCTACATACTGGCAGCCAAACACGAACTAATGCCCAAAAACGACACTGCCCAAAAAGGGTTCCAGAGAGCCCAAGTTTCCACCGTACAAGTCCTGAGCCCGTCACCCCAACTCCCAATACTTCAAAGCCAACTCCCTCCTCCGTTTGCCCTCAGTCGCAGGTGCCATCAACCGGCCCCCCTGTCCTCTCGAGTCTCCTGCGAGCAGCGGGCGCATTTCGATCCAGGCCCAGATTGGCGGGAATGGTTGTGGTGCTGTGGCTAAAGATCAGGCCTGTGGTCATTGTAGCAACCGCAGGAGTTGCAACCATCAGCACAAGTTGTAAGTGTTGTGCTTAAACTTGTTTAGGTTTAAACAGAATGAAATGTCACCAAGCCAGGCCCGGTGTAGAAGGCCCTGCATTGTGAGGCCACCAGATTTGTTCAAGCTGAGTGACCAGAGTCTCAACGAACTTCGAGAGGGCCCCTGCCTACTCTGCTCTGTAGACCTGGGCACCGACTTGAAGATCCCGTAAGGTAAAGCAACACGTGTTGCCTCATGATTCGGGATCTAGTATCTAGCAGATGAGGCTTGCTCTAAGGTAGACCATCCACGAGCCGGCATTCATTGAATAGAGTGCTTGGACATAAGTTCTAGCGCGCCTTGGTTGGTGCCGGTTCCAATCTTCGTTCGCTTCCGAAGGCAGACGATATCATAGAGTCCGTCTCGTCTTTGTTCAGGAGCTCGCACTTCTGACGAGTCGAAAAACCCTCCTGACTTAAGCGATGTGGTGTCAAGAAACAAACTCCGGATCTAGTCGCCGCCATCTCCCTGCAAGCTTTGGCAAACTGGAGTCTGACTGCGAAAGATTAGGGCTTCGCGTGTCCAACTCAGGCTTTCGAAGTTACAATGTCGATGATCTCAGAATGTGAGAGGTGCTCGAAGGTGTGGCATAAAATTTCTATGAAATCTTTCGGAGTTTCGTGAGTCTGAGTTGATGCAGTAGAGATGATCCCTCTTCAGAAGGAACAAACTCCGCCGTCACTTCGCAGGTGGTTCCTGTTGCTCGGGCCTTGGGCTCCAATACCGCATGTGCCGGGAGATCTCCTCCGGGGCCTTAAACGCCTTGCGAGTGGGTGTTGAGGCTATGCAGAGGACATGCAAGCTTCACTGTTCAGTTCCCGCATGATGTTCCGGAGCCTCGTATACCGCGCTTTAAGTCGTGAACAATGTCAGCAGCGTTGATCGACCCATGCGCTCTTCTGCAGGCTTCTGTTTTGGCTTTCGCCATCAACGCAAGCAGAGTTCTGACATTGGTGCTCTCTTGTCTTTGAAGCATCACAGGACCTTCCCCGCTAGCCGCTAGCATGATTATGACTATGCATGCTTGAACCTGTCCAACGTGTACCAGTACTGAGGCGGGCATGGGCGACGAGCTTAAGTACGAAAGCCCCACTCTTCGAGCCACTAGAAAAACCATGAAGATTAGTATTGCGATTGCTGCTGCGATGTACCACTCCTCCTGCTCCGATTGCTAGTACTGCTGCCGCTGCTGCTGCTACTACTACTACTACTAATGCTACTAATAGTACCACTACTGCTACCACTACTCCTGTGTTACGTGCTATTCCTATCCCACTCTCCCTCATACTCCCTATGAGGCCTCCTGCGAATCACTGGCCTCGACTGTGGCACTGTCTGAGTGAGGCGTTATCATGGAGGTTTCCAGCGTGACTTAGATGGGCCCTGCGATTAATTTATAGCTGTATGGCTTCGGCGTTTAGCGACGCAAGACATGCCTGGGTTTCGAGAAGTGCTGTCTAGGCCCTCGAGGTGCGGACCAGGGCATGAGTTTCAGGGTTTCGTGGCTCTGAGGGTCTGGATGAGCAGGATGTAGGCATATGCATGCGCAGAGTTTCAAACTTTCGGCCTCAGCATTCGGATTAATGTCCGTTAGGATGTAGAAGTTTGAGCATCCAACCCAAAGCTCCAACAGCCAAACCCAGTTTGAGCACCTTTGAGCCCGAACCTGAGAGCCTGAATGCTGATCCTGTTTGCAAACTAGGCTTCAGAGATTGATCGACTACTGCGTGTGCTCTGTAGTGCAAGTGTCCGAGCTTTAGCGCAGAGGCTGCTTAAGTTGCCATCTAAATTTAAACGCGAGATGGATTTTCTAAAGCAGCACCCTGTCGATGGTATGCCGACCAGACCGGCTATGGGAATTCTTCGAACTTATCTGTGTGGAACCGTAGTTGTTTTTTTAATCTCGGTAAAATGTACCCCCCAGTCCCATGAAAGGACAAATCGGTGGACAAAGTGTCACGAGCACACCCTTACCATGGTCGTCCACAAAATCTCGCTTCACTCTTGAGGTTGACAGTTCTTATTGCGTCACTGCATGGTTCGGATCCAGAATTCTAAGCGAAGTCACGGTTGAATGCTTGGGAGTAGCTTTGGAGCCACTGGCACTGGTTGACGGCAGGACTGCTTCCAGGCCCTTCACTGCAACATGACATGATATGTTTCAGAAAACATGTGGTTGTAGGATCCGCATTGTAAGCAACCCCTGGAGAAAGTACACCTAGCTTTCTGTATGACATTCCAGAGAAGCTCAAAGAAGAATCCCTGCTTGCAAACGCCTCCGCCTCGGGCTCCTCAAGACCGTCTTGTTATACAAGCGGTCAGAGTCCAGAGTAGTTTTGCCTTTGTGCAAATATTCACCATCCGGGGATGCACGGATGCCTTCACACGTGCAGCGTTTTGGTCTTCAGATTTGCTTTCCGTGTTTAGAGCTTGTGACTAGGCACGTAGAGTAAAGAAAACCTTGTTGGATTTGTCGTTTTTGGACCTGTGTAGCGAGGACGTAGCATGTCCAACTTGAGGTTTGGTGTTACGCTTCTGATTTTGAGCTCCGGGTCGAAGCTGTCAAGTTTCGGACACACACACACACACACATGACTGGGCATCGCACACAAGACCTCCCTGACAGTCTGTAAAGCATTTGAATTTGGCTTGCCGGGAAGTGCGCACAAGATCGCAGCCGCATGCACAAACAGCCGAGAGCAGAAACGGTGCTCCTCGGACACCTGAAAATAGATAGATGCAGCGTTCAAGGTTTTCTGTCTAGAGATTAGGACAAAACCAAGCTCTAATTCAACTCGACCGTGTCTCACATAAAGCAGCTAGAATACATCCTAAAGCCTTTCCAAACAGGAGCAAGAGGTTTCCGACACCTTCCAGGGTTGCTACATTCCATTCCGGAACTGGGTTCAATTGATATCAGGCTTTGGCTTCAAGAACCATAGAGTCAAGGTTCACAGAGCCTTGAGTTGTCCTGATGCGACACGACACTCCTGCCAT
The DNA here is from genome assembly GCA_003297005.1 of Symbiodinium sp. clade A Y106. Lineage (NCBI taxonomy): Eukaryota > Dinophyceae > Suessiales > Symbiodiniaceae > Symbiodinium > Symbiodinium sp. clade A. Next base: position 3,397 of record BGNK01003113.1, on the reverse strand, counting down.
CGAAATCCGACCGTGTGTGAATTCCATCCAGGAAGTCGAAGCCAAGCTCCCGTTTCAAAGACAGGCTGAGGGCTAGGGATTTTGCTTCACCCTGTTCGAGCTGGCAGGGCTTCCAGTTGTGGGCTCTTCTCTCTCTTAAACTCCGGGTAAAGTTCTATGTCACTTACGGCTCTACTCGTACCATTCCGGAACTAAGCCGCCATTTCACCAGGCCCAGAAGCCCCAAACCCGAAGGTGTTAGATCTCGGGTGTGGTCGGAGATGCCGAGACACTCCCACCTGGAGCGTTTCCTCTGCTGTCTGAGATGTTGTCCGAGTGCTATAGAAAAGGGACTGCCAATCCTCTTCGAGGTTTAGAGTTTGTGCTTTATGGGTTGTGGGTGTCGCGTTTCAGGTGGGGGGGTCAGGCTTCAGGTATTAGGAACCTGAACACTACATCCTGAAAGATGAGCCTTTAGCCTTATTCCGGCGTCGTCTCTGCACAAAAACCGACGGAAGAAGCCGTGGAAATCCCAGAAAGGCAACCGCCTACCAAACTGGAGAAGTCTATTCTCAGCCTCCTAAACCACTGCAGCGCAAGAGAGGAACGAAGCTTGAACCCCGGAATTCCCGTTGGCAGAGCACAGTGGCACTCGGAAGTAAGATGGAGGCCTGAATGGTTGAACATATCATTTGTCCTTGGGATGTCTCGAAAGCCGTGGTCTAATTCTTTATTTAGGCCTCTATGTTATAGATCCTGGGTGCCTGCGGGTATCCGTAACTGAAAAGGGGAAGGCACGGGCAAAACGACCTTATGTCGAAGTCGAATCAGAGTCAGGGGCTTTTCAAGTTTTTGTTGTGAAGAGTTTGCGATAGTCACTTTTTCGACACCCTGATTGAACTACGGGTAAAGCAAAGTTGACGTCGGTACAATCCGTCGATTAGATGTGACGCGTTTGTCGCAGTCATTCTGGGTGCTTTCGCTCAGGCCACTTGTGTGTAAGGTGCTGGAAGCATCTGCAGACGCCTCAAAGTCACCCCATACCCTCAAGTCAACCGCTCAGCCATTCCACTTTGCAAGTCAGGATTGGGACGTGGACTTTCCCACAAAATTTGGATTCCAGTGGCACTTTGCACGTGCCTTCACCTATACACTCTAATTACGTACAGCCGATTGCCCTTGATCACTGGTTGACGCAGCTTCTGGACGCAGAGTAATCAGTTGAAGTCACCTTGGCGTACGCATTACCCTTTAATACTGTAGAGACTTTGCACCCGTAACTTGTCTCTCAATGAAGTCTTGCTCATGTCACGCTCAAGCCGTTGACCCTTCAATCACGCCTGATCCGGAGAAGACTGCACGTGACTTGGCTCAAGTGGCAGATCCCGCTGCGGAAGTTTATCATTCTTCTGGAGGAAGTTTGATCGGGATGACTGCTGCCCCGCAGTCTGATCCGCCGATTTGCCCTTAGCAGCTACTCAGCTGCACAGCTGAGCTCTTGAACTTGGTGGTCACCTTCCGTACCATCACAGCATGAATACTCGACGTGGACTTGTAGCATGCCTACATACACACGATGTTGACCTTCAGGAGCATTCCCCTTCAGGGTTCTTGCTGCTTCTTTCGATTCAGCCGAAAGCGAGGATGCTTGTTTACGACGAACTCTAAGTATTTTTCGAGGGAGGGTTGAGAGGCTGCCGAGACTGTCGGGCGATGGAGGATTCGCTTCAGGACGCACTCGCTGGAGGGCCCCCGAAGCAAAAGTAGGAGCAAGAATGGTATGCTGGTAGGAAGCATCGAGTCTGCCAAGAGCGGAAGGAAGAGAGGCTACGTGACAACACTAGTAAGAAAGAACAAGAAGGATGATGATGACATTGAGTTGCCTCGCTCAACATCACTCCCAGCCTGAACTCACGGTTTCTCCTGTTGGCGAAAGCGTGCATGGGATCCGCTTCGCCGGTAATTGCAAAAACAGCTTTTCCATAGCCGCAAGATTGGGTATATGACAGAAGGGAGGGTTCCTGTCACCACTCTTGTTGTAGCAGCAGCCAATCCAAACGAGCATGGTGCAAGCAACTTGAAGTTCTCAACCCCAAACGATCCCAAGCCCGACAGCCCTAAGTCCATCAGTCCATGAACCCCGGCCTTTGGGCATCCTCCGAGCAACTCTGGAGGGCTCCTCGGAATCTGCAGCTGGGACGTCGCGCCGCAGAAACGGCGTCGTTCAGGAGACTCTTGCAATTAGGGCAGGGTTTCAGAGGCAAGTTAGGCCTGCCAAGGTCAAGTTGTGTTCTTCTGTTTGTTGTCGCTTTCAGTCATCATCATTGGCACAATATTGCCTTCCAAAGTTCTTTGAATGTTTGTCACTATGACTTGTGCTAGCGATCATTTTGCTTATCCGTCGACCAAAACGTTCGTCGCGATGATCCGCGGGCTTTCTTCATTCAACACAAACAGCACGTGATCCGGAACACAACACCTTCAAGCCCCATGCCTGATTGACGAAGCTGCATCACCCACAAGCGACCCTTCACTCCGCGAATTCCTTTCTCCTTCTTACAATCCATGAAAATGAAAGTCGAGCCTCAAACCTTGTACACACCCAAATATGTCAACCCTATCGAATCTATACCGAATTCTGTGGAACGAGAAGCACATGACTAAGCACCTCGCAAAGTCGTTCGGAAACCAAACCCCTTGATCCCTAAGGCCTGCACCCAGAAATCAGAGACCGTTTTAGGTACAGAAAAGTTGCAGTAACCTCTACGAAGGTACCTACACCATCCATACAACGACCGTACGTCAACTGCAGGAGTCAGTCGCCGAGCTCTTGGCAGACACCCGGTTTTAATTCCAGAAAGGTCAGCTCGTACTCGAAGGCTTAGGTTCAGGGTTTTGGGCTTGACGAGGCGTCGGTTCGAAAGAGACAGCTTGTTGATCCAGGTGTTGCGGTTTAAGATGGTTTAGGAACTAAGCTTAATGGACGTGGAGCTTATCAAAGGAATGCCGTAAAGCTTATCAGAGGATGGGGGGCATACTGCTCCGGGAAAGAGCTTGTGTTGTGGAGTTTAGGTTTAGGGTTTGTACGTTGAGGTATAAAAACCCAATGACTTTACAATTTGTGTGTAAAACTAAGACAAAACAGTGCGTTTTATTTAGATTTATTTCAATCTCCTAATAAAACGGATTTAAGTCGGGTTTATGGTCCACGGGGGTTTAAGTGAATTGACATTGCTTGGAAACCCTAAACCCTAAACCCTAAACCCTAAACCCTTAGTTTAGGGTTTAGGGTTTAGGGCACGGTTTAGGGTTTAGGGTTTAGGGTTTAGGGTTTAGGGTTTAGGGTTTAGGGTTTAGGGTTTAGGGTTTAGGGTTTAGGGTTTAGGGTTTAGGGTTTAGGGTTTAGGGTTTAGGGTTT
>BGNK01003112.1:12120-82659 GCA_003297005.1 Symbiodinium sp. clade A Y106 | reverse complement strand
TTTATGCCTATCAAGGCCTCTCCGCCTTGCAGAACCACAAGCGTGACCTGACGTGCTGTCCCGGATGGGTCATGGTCGTGGCCTCCGTCCAAAACTCCGGGGTCAAGGCAGTACAGGAAATTACCGGCTTGTCTTCAAATCCCATCCTCCGGCAACCGGGAGGAGATGCGAGCGTAGATACCGTCAAGACTGTCCCTTCCGACAGATTGCTGAGGCTCTTCAAGATCCAAGAGATATGAGCGCACCGCCGCACAAGCCCTCCGCACTGCTGGCTAAGGCTGAACGGAAACTGTTGAAGCAAAGATGTACCGACACTCGCTGGCCTTTATGCCTATCAAGGCCTCTACGCCTGGCAGAACCACAAGCGTGACCTAGCGTGCTTTCCCGGATGGGTCACGGTCGTGGCCTCCGTCCAAAACTCCGGGGTCAAGGCAGTACAGGAAGTTAGCTGTTTGTCTTCAAATCCCATCCTCCGGCAACCGGGAGGAGATGCCAGCGTAGATACCGTCAAGACTGTCCCTTNTGTCCCTTCCGACAGATTGCTGAGGCTCTTCAAGATCGAAGAGATATGAGCGCACCGCCGCACAAGCCCTCCACACCGCTGGCTAAGGCTGAACGGAAACTGTTGAAGCAAAGATGTACGGGCTGGGTCCTGAAGTCTGGCATGAACGTCGCATCCTGCACTTGCAACTCGCAGCATCTCGCATGATCCTAGCCGTCCCCGCCAGTCGGACAGGGAGTGGCTCCGCACGCATACACACCCACGGTCTGCAAGCACCTTGGCAATGTGCAGGAATTCCGAAGAAAGCGTTGCGATAGTAGTCGAGCTCTTTCTAGGTACGTCCGTCGCGACGATTCTCTCAACGGAAAGACTCCAGCTACTTCCGCAGGAAAGCGCTTGCTCTGGTAAAGGATGGACGTCTGAGGCTCTCCACTGTCCCTGTGGGAGGATCAGCGGAAATAACAGCAAGCAATAACTGGATTTCTCAATGAACCGCGAACAGCACATGGAAATGAATGGCCGGCATCACTCGAAGAGAGAACAATAGCTGCTCTGCACGGCGCCGACGCTCCCTGGCCTTTATGCCTATCAAGGCCTCTCCGCCTTGCAGAACCACAAGCGTGACCTGACGTGCTGTCCCGGATGGGTCATGGTCGTGGCCTCCGTCCAAAACTCCGGGGNTGTCCCTTCCGACAGATTGCTGAGGCTCTTCAAGATCGAAGAGATATGAGCGCACCGCCGCACAAGCCCTCCACACCGCTGGCTAAGGCTGAACGGAAACTGTTGAAGCAAAGATGTACCGACACTCGCTGGCCTTTATGCCTATCAAGGCCTCTACGCCTGGCAGAACCACAAGCGTGACCTGGCGTGCTTTCCCGGATGGGTTACGGTCGTGGCCTCCGTCCAAAACTCCGGGGTCAAGGCAGTACAGTAAGTTAGCTGTTTGTCTTCAAATGGATGTTGTTCTAAATTAAGGGAGCCATGCCCAGGCATTAGCACAGAGCTTGCGCCCGCCCTTGGGCCGTATTGTGCGCGCAGGGGTTTTCACTCATATCAACATAACCCCTTCACAAACCATAAATTAACATGCATTTCGACTTAGTTAGTATGTTATGTATCTTGCGCCCGCCCTTGCGCGAGCTTGCGCGCNTTCACTCATATCAACATAACCCCTTCACAAACCATAAATTAACATGCATTTCGACTTAGTTAGTATGTTATGTATCTTGCGCCCGCCCTTGCGCGAGCTTGCGCGCGCACGGGTTTTTTGACTGTTGTTCACCACCATGCAAAGCCCTAATGCCGGCCCTACTCTTCCTACAAGAGGCGGGGGTTTAGAACGGCATCCAAATCCCATCCTCCGGCAACCGGGAGAAGATGCGAGCGTAGATACCGTCAAGACTGTCCCTTCCGACAGATTGCTGAGGCTCTTCAAGATCCAAGAGATATGAGCGCACCGCCGCACAAGCCCTCCACACTGCTGGCTAAGGCTGAACGGAAANATCCAAGAGATATGAGCGCACCGCCGCACAAGCCCTCCACACTGCTGGCTAAGGCTGAACGGAAACTGTTGAAGCAAAGATGTACGGGCTGGGTATCGTGGGCATCGTCAATTCTTCGTACTCCAAGTTTTGCAAAGCCGTCCTTGCTTCGGCATCTCCAAATTTTCGCAGAAAGTTGCAGAGAGCTTAGGAAAGCGCTTGCTCTGGTAAAGGATGGACCTCTGAGGCTCTCCACTGTCTCTGCGGGGGGATTAGCGGAAATAACCGCAAGCAATAACTGGCCTTCTCAATGAATCGCGAACAGCACATGGAAATGAATGGCCGGCATCACTCGAAGCGAGAACAATAGCTGCTCTGCACGGCGCCGACGCTCCCTGGCCTTTATGCCTATCAAGGCCTCTCCGCCTGGCAGAACCACAAGCGTGACCTGGCGTGCTGTCCCGGATGGGTCACGGTCGCGGCCTCCGTCCAAAACTCCGGGGTCAAGGCAGTACAGGAAGTTAGCTGTTTGTCTTCAAATCCCATCCTCCGGCAACCGGGAGGAGATGCCAGCGTAGATACCGTCAAGACTGTCCCTTNATCCAAGAGATATGAGCGCACCGCCGCACAAGCCCTCCACACTGCTGGCTAAGGCTGAACGGAAACTGTTGAAGCAAAGATGTACGGGCTGGGTATCGTGGGCATCGTCAATTCTTCGTGCTCCAAGTTTTGCAAAGCCGTCCTTGCAGAGAGCTTAGGAAAGCGCTTGCTCTGGTAAAGGATGGACCTCTGAGGCTCTCCACTGTCTCTGCGGGGGGATTAGCGGAAATAACCGCAAGCAATAACTGGATTTCTCAATGAATCGCGAACAGCACATGGAAATGAATGGCCGGCATCACTCGAAGAGAGAACAATAGCTGCTCCGCACGGCGCCGACACTCGCTGGCCTTTATGCCTATCAAGGCCTCTCCGCCTGGCGGAACCAAAGCGTGACCTGGCGTGCTTTCCCGGATGGGTCATGGTCGTGGCCTCCGTCCAAAACTCCAGGGGTCACGGCAGTACAGGAAATTAAAGGCTTGTCTTCAAATCCCATCCACCGGCAACCGGGAGGAGATGCGAGCGTGTGTACCGTCAAGACTGTCCCTTTCGACAGATTGCTGAGGCTCTTCAAGATCCAAGAGATATGAGCCCACCGCCGCACAAGCCCTCCACACTGCTGGCTAAGGCTGAACGAAAACTGCTGAATAACTTCGCATGATTCTCTTTGCAAATTTTCCCGTTGCCTACATAGCTGGTACACGTGCTACAATGACACGAAGAGGCCTCGGAGTCGTCACTCAAGTGATGCAGCATTGCGAGGCAAGCTTGTACTGGAGTCTCGAGGCTACATCCGCGATTTCGACAACTACGGGAAGCGGAAGCTGCACAAGAAATACTTACAGGTTAGGGTTTCGCTTTAGGTCAAGGGATCCTTAAGCTTAGTTGGATCCGATTCGAACAAGATTTGCTGAATCTTCGAGACTGGCTCATCTTCTGGAGTGCTGCGAACATCTGTTGGCAAGCTTCAGGAGTTAGCTGTCTCGTGGCATCCAGCACTTGGGGCCCTCCCTTGAAATCTCCGAGCCCTACAGAGAATGGAGGAGCAGGTCGTTTTCGACTCTGTGCAGGAAGGTACCCACTAAGCTATATGCCTCGTCTCACACGGCGCAAGCTGAAACCCAAGTTCCGAAGCCTCGGCCGCTAAACCCCGCAGGACCCAGAGTCCCACCCTCCAAGCTTCAAGCCGCAAGGGCCGCAAAGCTACAGACTCTGTGGCAACCCTTTCCGAAACTCCGGTGAACTAACGCCCCAAGAAAAAACGCGATGAGAGCTGCGCTATGCCCGCCGCTCCGAAGGGCGAAAAGCATCCCAAGCATCTCTCCGAAGCCTCTAAAGGCCCCGTAATATGGATTCGATAGGGCTTCGTGGTTCGAGCTATAGGCTTCTGGATTTAGGCTTCGGTTAAGTTCTGAAGACTTTGAAACAGCTAGAGACTTGGGGCTGAAGCCTTGTAAGGTTTGGGGTACCCCCCCCCCGGCGGCGGATCAACCAGCACCTTTGTTGCAGGTTCAAGGCTTCAGAGCGTGTCGCCTCCTGCAGGGCGGGTCACCGTTGGGAAGACCGGCAAGAGACACGGGTTCGGCCCTGCAATCTGGCATGCCAACGTCTCGTTGCGTGGCAGGCTACTTCCACTTTGGGTAAACGGATTTCGCAACACACACTTTTGCAACACACACTTGTAGTACGGTAAGAGACATCCCACCCAAACATTTGCCAAGCGGGCAACAGTCGCTCCTTACACTTGGAAGTCTCGGTTAGATGCCAAGGAGCCTTTAAGTTGAAACATGACTTCCTGAGCCCTGGTCGCCTGCCCTGTGAGAGCCAGCAACAGCCACAGCAGCAGGCATGCTTTCCCCGTCAAGTCTGGCCGCCCGATTCCCCTAAACCCCCAACCCTAAACCCTACACCTTAAACCCTGAACCCTAAACCCTAGCCCTAAACCCTAAACCCCCACTTCACAGAGCCTTTCCACGGGCGAGGTGTGCCTCTCCCCTGCGCCAAGAAGCTGCCTCGCCTCGAAGGCAAACTCCCGCTGGCCCAAGGGAGCCTTGATGCGGGCCGTCTCCAGCAAGACCGGCGGCTCATGGAGCAGGCTTCCGGGTCTTATGCCTGCTCCACGAGCCCGCTGTGGGCCCCCTGCGATGATTTGGTAGGTCCTTAGGTCCTTTTCTGAGCTTTCTGGCCAAGGCAAGTGCGAAGAGTTCCGAGGAGGTTACCGCGAGGACGGCCGGCGCTATCTCCTCTGCATTCTGGGATCGAAGCTGGTTGAAGTCGGAATAACAGCTAGCATGGCAAGGTTCGTCGAAAGCCCGCACCGCTCATGTTTTGAGGCTTTTGCTATGGGTGTTGGTGCGATCTGCGGGCACGATGATGCCTCTGCAAATCTCCACTGCAATGAGCTCAACGAAGCCCCAGGCAGCTTGAACGACCATGGAAGCCACAAGGTCACCTTGAAAATGCGGCCGGACTCCAGCGACTCACAGCCGGCCCTAAGCCTGCGGAGGCAACAAGGCAAGAAGAGGACACCTCAAAGTCACTGCGAGCGAAACCTTCGACCCGATCAGTGCACAGCTGAAGGGCGGCGGGGAAGTGGCAGAGACACACATGAACAAGCAAGGTAGTACTGGTGCTGTAAGCCCTGAATAACTCAAAAATTACGGATCTCCGGATGCTTAGCCGGAGTCATGCAGAGGATCCGCGAAAGCTTGTGGGACACGCAAACAACTCACGCGACATCCTGGGCATGGGAGAAGTGTATTGCAGAGTCACGTTAGGTCTCAGCCACTGCCTACATTGCCACCCACTTCCCTCAGTGTACCTCGGCGTGAAAACCAGACGCTTGCTGCAGCTGCATCCCCATATCTCGATGCGTGACGCGTGTGCTTCAGGTCTCATCCATGTCTAGCTTGAGCAACTTGCGAAGTTTTAAAAATCTAAACAGATATTTTATACTACCTCTGTGGCCGTTGGGCCGGGGCCGCCCAAGTCTATTTACAATGGTGAACCTGTGTTTTTTAAACATTCGGATTTTTTAACAGAACTTTTCTACTATCTCTGTGGGCGGTCCGGCCACACTCTTCACCGAATAGCTTGAGCAACTTGCAAACAGGCACTCAGCCCACAGCTTCGGCCCACCGCCTCCATACCTTCGTTAGTCACGAATGCTTGGTCTGCGACTGCCCGCACAGGCGCTCCTTTCAATGCAAGCTGCTTGCGAGACGAGCCAGGAACACTGCAGCACCCACAACAGCACATCAGTGCAACAAACTTCATGCTCCACTTTTGCGACGAAGCCTCATTGATTGAGTAGTATCGGGCAACAGTGGTGGTAGAACCCGTTCACAGACAGGAGACATGTCTCTGCGGGCGAATCTCGAAATCTCACCCTCTACTGTACTCTACAGCCTCAGCTCCCTTTCGCCCCAACCTCCCAGGTCTCCACCCTGTCAATCGGAGGAAGTTCGGGTGGAATGTGCATCGGAGGAAGTTCGGGTGGAATGTGCATTGTTCTGGCTCCCCCGCGTCTTTAGAGATAGCTATCATCACTTCCACCAGCTGCCAGCCATCTGAGAAAGCAAAGAGCCGGTCTGCGGGAGAAGAGGTCGCTTTCTGCGGACAGGACGCTTCGGAAACCCGACACAGGGTTGTTGTAACTTGTCATCGGAAGGAGCAAATTAAAACCTGTCCGCGGCAATGACGCAAGGACGGATGCAAAAGATCCGATGGCAGCTTCATTGCTGATGTTCCACGGTCCACCTTTGCAGGCATGTACGTCGAGACCCGCGACGGGCGGCGCTGCAGGGTTTGCTTCCGTGAACAGAAAGGAATCGAGCGCAGGCGGAAGCCTCGAGAACAGTTCGGCAGGGACTTTTGCCAAGTGACGAGTATGTAAGCTGGCAGAGATCCCCATCTTCAAGTCTGGCAAACTCCGCTGGCCTCGAGGCTTCAGCGAACCCAGTCGGATGCGTGGAAAACTGCAGAGGATGCGGCCTGTGCACCTGAGAGGACGCCTCGCCGACTTGAGAAAGCACTGGCGAGCGTTGCCCCTTCGACGATGTACAGAAGACCACAAAGGCCGAGAGAATTCGAAGCGAGATCTCCAAGCTGCGTGGTCTAAGCTCGCACATGTCGGGCTGGCCAGCTGACATGTCCCCATCGGCAGTGCTGTCGGCAAATGGCTGTCAGGTACCATGTCCTCACTCGTCGGATACTGTCGAGGCTCGCAGAGGGCAGCCACGACACGGCAGCCCCCTCCCCAAACCCTATAACCCTATACCCTAAACCGACCTGAACCCACCTGCCAGCACCAGGCCCCGAGTGCAAGGATCTGCTGCATGCTGAGTCGCATAAACGGCTCCTGTTAGTGTTCTATAAGGGCTCTACAAAGGGTTTGAGGCGTGCTTCAACTGCAGATTCGGGGTTCGGGATGCTTAAAACACCTGCAACTCGACCAAGGACTCAGTTGCGGGAAATAAGGGCTCCAGTCTTGCCTAGATTTTGGGATCTAGGGGCGACCGGGGTATTTGAAGAAGACACGCGAATGATGACAGACTTCAGGGAAAGAGCAAGGGGGCCGGAACGGAGGCTACCGATGGCACCGGGGCCTGCTGCGAGTCCGACACTGGCCCGAAGTCATCAGCGAGCTGAAAATGCACAGCGCAGGAAAGATTTTGACAACAGGGCTTTAGGGTCTAGGGATCCGAGAAACGTGAGTTTAAGACGAGGCCTTCTAGGCAAGATTCTCGGCCTCCGGGGAAGCTTTGCATCAAAACGGGCACACAGCTGTCCGAGGCGCGGCGAGCGAAGGGGCTCTTCCCTGGCCATTTTGGTCGGCAAGGTTCCACAGCGGAGCGATGGGTTCCCACACTGAAGTGTAAGCGGTCCTGAGGAAGCCTACTGCTCGCTCATCAGTCGAGCCCGTCAAGTTGTGCACCGAATCCAGCCAGGGCACCTCATTCAGACCGCCTGCAAGATCTGGTGACGGACACGAAGGCAGTCCGTGCAGCCCACACCTCGGATTGCATGTGTGTCTTGCAAGGTCCTTCCTAGAGATTACAGTTGGGCGGGAAAAAAGATGTAACTGCAATAGTAGGAGACTGTCGATATGATGGTTAAAGATTAAAATGCTCAAAGCTATCAGCACCAACTTCATGAACATGTAATTGCCCTCCATTCTCTCTGTCGGCTACAGTGAGAAAAAGGAGTAACGAAAGTGGTTCAAAACGCATTGCGATGCGATGAAGCCCGGCAACGAAACAATCTCGCGGACGGTAAATCCGTGCGACATCACGCGACGAAGCAGATCCCTCCGGTACTATAATATACGATACCACCTACTGTCACATACTGTAACATACTATAAGATCTTATACCATACTACAATATATGTTTTGTAGTTTCTATAATTTGCTGCAATACTTATACTTATGTAGCAAGCCATCCTCTCCTTCGAAAGCCATGTAGCCAAGAGGGTGCTACTTAATCTCGCGGGCTCGAAGCACGAAACGCGACCTTCGCGGCCTGCGCTCCCGAAACAAACATACTACCCAAAACAAACATAATACCACAAACGAGAGTATACTTTACTAGCTCAACGCTTGAGGCTTAGCGCGGCACCGGGACAGGAGAAGGCATTGCTCCAGTGCTGCATGGCTCAGAGGCCTGGGTGCTGCAACTTCCCCCTATACTGAACTTAGACCCCTAGCAGAAACTACATTTTTGCTGTTTCTTAAATAGGGATTACAGGAACCAAAAATTAATTCTTTTTACCTCTAAGCCCAATAACTCCGCCCTAAACACTACAGGGCTTAGGGTTTGGGGTACACCCCAAACGTCCTAAACCCCAAACTCTGAGGAGCCTAGCCGTAGACGATAACAGACGGATCATTGAGCAACCCGGGTCGGCTTCGGCATCTGCTTTGTGAACTACTTTGTAGTTTAGTATACTACATTTCTAGCGCACTATAGTATAGTATCTTGCTCTATATCTATATAAACAATGAGAGTACAGTTGTATACCTGTTAGCATAGTACAGTATATCGTAGTATAACATCGTATTCTGCAGAATATTCTAGTGCATTCTAATATATGTGATGTTTCAACCTCAGACCGGCAGCAGATCTGAGCCAAGCACACGCTTGACGGCCCAAGCAAAAGCAAGCCTTCAGCTTTCCATGTTCGAACCTTCGCAGGGGCTTTGTCGCACCAGGATTGAACTAGAATAGACCCTAAACCCTAAACCCTAAAACCCTAGTATACTTTCCTAGGCTTGCGACACGGGTTTACTGCTGAAGCTTTGGGGCGGAGGGCTTGGGGTCACTAAACCTGTAAATGCTCGGCATGTTGTAGTATGTTAAAGTCAAGTATGTTACCTTCTTCAAGCCTGAACCCTTCATGTCGCAACACACACAATATGATGGGAGAGAAGCCTCGCAAGCGACGCGAATCATGAGGTACTTGGAGGGCCTGGGGGAATTACACCCCTTCTGGCAGCGTGGTATGCTTCAAGTGAGAATCACCCCAGTCGAGCAAACCGAAGCTAATTCCCTGAACCGAACTAGTATGATCAGGCAGCTCTGCGAATCACCTCAGACCTGGACTGGAAGGGGCGTCTAGACTTCAAGGCCGCGCCTCCCCCACCCCTCGGTAAACCTACTTCTGGGATCTCAGTCAGAACGGCCGCAAAGCAAGGGGAGGAGAATGCCGAAAGCGGAGGCCTGCACTCCGGATGTCTTGCACCCGCCGCCCAGCCTCAGCGAAAGCAGGTAACACGAGAAATGCTCATACTATGATCTATTATGATATACTACAACGAGTATAATATACTATAGTAGTCTACGTATAGTATACTATTACACACGAAAAGTATATGTTCATCGCTCGGGCAGCAGCAACAATGACACAGAGGACGCGATATCCAGAGAACGGCATGCGCACTTGGATGCAATTGGGGTGCCTTGTTTGCTACTGAGAATCCATTCTTGGAGTGGTTCGTGGAACCACGCCACGACGGATGTAAGCACTGCAGCAGGTCTGCAGCGCCTGGCTGACACCAGTAAGACCTCTTGAAACCTCCATCTCTGTAAGCGGGTGCTGCCCGGAGGATCTAAGTTATCTTGGTGGAAAAGGTTTGGAGTTGTTTTCTGAGAACAGGGGTGGCCACTTGAGGCTGCTTCTTTGCTGGATCAAAACAACTACTTGGAACCCTCAGGAGCACCAGCACTTCTCCAAGCGGCTGGCAACGTGGAGTGCCATTAAAACGCATCTGAGGCAAACAAAAATGCACATCGCGCACAAGCTCCAGGCGAAGGGGCGGCTCCTTTCTCTACTCACCATTGGTTCATGGGCCTTGACACATCGTGTTACACTACATGTTGCAAAATAAGAGTAGTGTCAGTTATTCTCGTATTAATAAGAACAGTAATAATAACGATGGTAATAACAATATTGATAAAAAGGAATAATACGAATAACAATAATAATAGTAATAATGATAATGCGAAAAATAGTAATAATCAGACCGACCCCTTCGTTTGGAAGCTGCCGCACGCAAGAACCGCGGCACACAAAGGTAGTCGCAGCTCTGCTTTCCGTCGACGGCACTCGTGAAGTGGCGGGAATCTGCATGATCACGTGATCACGAAGCTTGAAATTCCATCATGCATCTCTGGAACCCTCAAAGAGAAGGCAAAGTCTCAAACTTTCTACTACAATTCTGTTGCTGGCATCTTTTCGTCAAAGAATGCACCTGCGGAGGAGTCAAGATCCGACAACCCCCAAACCCTCTATCCCAAACTCCAAAGTTTGCTTTAAAGCATAAACCCTTGCTGAGACATCGGAGGTGAATGAGGAGGCACGGGCAATCTCAAACTCAATGCTTGCAGCAAGGACCTAGGGACGTCTGTTCTCCAAATCCCTGAACATCCACCGCACATAACAAGATCTCCGTCCCCGACAAGGCCGCTCTGCACCGGAAACATCTGTGCTAACAGATGTTCTGTTTCCTTGCTGCAAGACCCGGAGTCAACATCGGAGCACAATCCAAGGCTGCAGCGCGTCTTGCCCTCGGGCAGAATGCCATCGAGCAGCGCGGAAATCAAGGAACGCTGGTCGAAATTCCAGTCACAACTGACTCAAAGCTAAATGACTGCCTTTTATTTCACCTCCCTCTCTCACAAAGCAAGTAAGCCGCACAACATTATAAATCCATGTTTAAAACGCCGCCTCGTGCTTGTAAATGAACTCACTTGCTCCACTCAGTTCGGTCCAAGACTTGGACATACAACACAAGCTTGCGGTGATCAAAAAATTTCACAACAGAATCCTCTTGTTCCTACAAATGTAGCATGCTCAAGTGATGAGTTCGTGGTAAAAACCTCTCTCCGATTCGTGCATTTCTTTTTGCAGAAGCGTCACACAGGGTGTGTAGTCTCAAAGCTGTAACGAAACTGACATTGACAGACATGGAGGTACTCACTTACAATTATTTGGATTTGTAAGCAAGACGTGCAGCAAGATTGCTTGTCAGCCGGATGCGACACTTTATTGGTTTGCACCACTACTGCCGTCAACGCTAACTACACTTTCACCCATACACTGATTCCGTGTCTTTACGAAAGAAGAACGATGGTTATACTCATTTTGTAAACTGCAAAGACCGTCGCCCCATGCGCCATGCTCTGAAAAGAAAAATCTGTTGCTTATAAAGACATAGTTGGTCAGGCGTCTGGCGTCCCCAGCCCTCCAATGGTATGGTCTGGTAGGGTGGGGGGTGGGGGGGGGCGTGTGCGGACAGGGATGGAGCTGTTGCCGCAGATGTGGCTTGGTGCTGGGGCGGCCAGGGGTCACATGCAAGCTCTACGCAAGCCATAAACCGCATAAGACAGCGCATGCTCCTGTTTTTATTAACCTTCCGACACCCAACCCGAAACCGCGCCTAAATGCAAGCTCTAAGCCTGAAGTAGAACATGAACCCAACCCTGACGAAACTAGACCTTGTCGATCACAGCTTGATCCCTTTTAATAGCAAACCCAAAACTCAAAAGCTCAAGCTAAACCCCAAAAAACCCCACAACCACTCCACAGGGGAGAGACCCCACACTCCACCAACCGAATGTGGCTGACTCCCACAAAAAAAAAAAAAAAAACAATGCTATTTGGATTTGGTTGCCACACAGTCTTCGATTTTCCTTTGCGTCGACGGAGTTTTGTTTGGCTTTTTATTTGGGCTTGAAGAAGAGCTTGAGAAGAGGCTTGAAGGGAAGACCTTCTCAAGCCTGCTTGAGAAGAAGAACGTCAACGAGAAAGCCACGGAAGCCAAGACAACTTCCACAGCTTTGAAAAGAAAGAGAAGCTCAAAATCTCCTTTAGAGTTCTGGCTAGTCTTTCTGGACGCGGAACCATTTCTTCAGATGCATCCGACTATTGTTTTGAGTGCAAGTCCAAATTGCAGAGTAGAGAAAACATAGATATAGCAGAAAGTAAAATATGGTAATATGGTCGTATTTCGTAAAGTATCCAACATTCTTTTATGCCAGCACCAAGTGTAGTTTCACTGTTACATTTGCAAATGATGCTCTTCCTGTGACCAGTCTCTTTACTGCCATGGTTAGGCTCGTGGCAGGAGAATGCGAGCCGGACCCTGGAGCAAGACTGTGGCCTGAAGCAGCTGCGCAATTACTTGAGGACTCAGGGCTTTGGGAAGTGCTCCAATCTCCTTGTGAATGCCTGCCAGCTCCATCATGCACTGCTTAGGGTGATTGTTGCAAGCCTTTAACCGACACTAGCAGCAGTGCGTCTTGCACAGCCAATGCACTCCTTTTAGAGTCTCAGAAGAACTTGAATCAGAGAAGAAAGCTAGTACAGAAAGACGCAGGGTGATGGGCGGTTTTTCTGGTGCGAAAAATGCGTAAGGCATCGAGACCCTGCAAGAGAGTGCGCATGCGGGCCATGCTCACAGACACAGCCAGGGTAGAGTGGCTGAAACTGTAGCGGTTGAAAGAATGTGGTGTCAGACAGACGTTTTGGTTGACTTGGACCCAACAGCAGATGTGGAACGAATGAAGAGCCTGTACAATTTATGGCAACAGACACATGCTCCAAATTGGTTAGCGAAGAAAGCTTTTTGAAGAAGACTTCTCGAGAAGCCGCCTCTCTCCCGTGGCGTAGATTCGCTTGAAAAGAGCAACTGTCACACAGTTTCGGTGCAGAGCCGGAAACAGCCTTTCAGTCTGAACGCCCAAGAACGAAGATGCTCTGAAAGCCTCCAAACTGTTTTGCTCTGTGCAGCTTGCAATTTTTCTGCTCAGCGACGCTGCAGGTTTGGATGATGTTGGAGGCATTGGTGACGTTTCGGCGCAAAAAACAACCGGGTTGCAAGACGGCCGCGCAGCTGACAAAGTTGGAAGCGGTTTGTATGTTGGCCAACGAAGGCCGTCTTGGGCCGTTGCACATCATGCCGCAGAGTCTTCAGGTTTTCCATGATCTGGGTTCTAGACATATTGTCCATGTCAGAAAACCATCATCTGTGTGGAGGTTGTATTTGAGGGGCTGCCTGGCAGTGCCAGGTTGCGGACATGAAATGAAAACAAAAACGGGAAGAGCCATCTTCTTCCAGGCTGTGCCACATTGGAGAGAGCCAGGTTGCTGAGTTTGGGCCCAGTCGCGCATTTGCACGCCAGCAGGTCAGGTTGGGCCAAGACTGCGTGCCGTATCCCTAGCTTTACCTCCAGATTGCCAGCTCCAGTCCCAATCCCAGTTTCCGGCGACGCAGACTGATGCGAGAAACGGGCAGATTCGCGGTGCTGCCAAGCCTGATCTCCATCGTCTTTGGGGTGCTTCTCCACATCGCGAACGAATTTGCACATCCGCGAGCCCAGTCCGGCAATCTTGGCAGCCTCGTTGTACCGGTAAGAATGGTAGTTGCGACAAGGTTGAAGTCCGGGTAAGTCGGAAAATGCTTGGCAAGGGAAGACTTGCCCTCCTTGGTGAGGACTCTGCGCACTGATGTTGCAATGTCTCATGTGAGGCCGGCTCCATCTTTACTTGCTTGATTGCCTCAAACAATAGTGGGACGTGCTTGAGGGCCTACAGCGGTTGCTGCTCCTGGTCAGAGAGTCCGCCCAGGATGACTGGCGAGCCGAGCACATTGAAACTCGCCAGTGCTCTGATCCGCTCTTGCACAGGCGGAGAGTCCAACGTTTGCACGAGCTCCTGTTTGCTGTAGATTTGTTCGTGATCGGAGGCGGCTGTGAAACATAGCCTCCTAGCTGAGTTTACTGGCCCCGTTCGCTGCCCAGCCTGATAGCGTCCCGGGCGTGGTTAACAGGCCGTGGTCGCGAGATGCGCACCTCTTCGACATGCACGCCAGTGTATGCATGAGGACTTACCCAAACCCCAGCATTCACGTCACATTCACCCTTGCACCCAACCATCCTGGGTATGCATGTCGGGCACATGTTACGATGAATCTGGATGCCACACACCCACGTTTCACCTTGTGCAGCTTTCCGTCAATTTCCTTTTTTCTTTTGGTAGGGCCAATTGTTGCAGTCGCAGCCGCCGAGACAACTTCGCAAATAAAACGAAAAGTCAAGATGAAGGTTGGGGTTCACTCGAAATTGGTTGTGGCCAGCACGACGCAATGATGTTCAGTTTGTCACCGAGCGCCAAAAAGGCAGCTGTGTTAAAACAACGTGCAGCTGCTATCTCTTCGTGGCGTAATTTCGATCAGAGTAGCTCAAATTAGTTTATCCGAGGTCTCTTGAGATTGTTGTTGTTGTTGTTGTTCTAAGATTGTTGTTGTCGTTGTTCTGTGCGCAGGCGTTTGTCTTCTGGCTTGTCGCAAAAACAAAAAGCAAAATTAGTTTTTTTTCCCGGATGTGGTGACGACTTCCCAGCCGGTGCACGGAGGCGGGCAGAAACTGTTTGATGTGCTTTTGCCGACTTAAGATCACCAGCCAGGTTCACATGAGCATGTGAACGAGCTTTGTGGCTTATAAACAGGCTTTTGTTCGACGGCATGTGCGCAAGTTCGATGCAGTGGTTAGGAGAGAAAGAGATAGAGAAGCACACAAAAACACAGACAGAGAGTGTGTTAAATTTGTGGATTCAAACCGTGGGTCACGAAGGGAAAGCCTTGCCAGCATACATCTAGCAAACCGCATACATGGCCGCCTTTGCGCGCCGGTCGTCAGGACATCCTGAAGAATCTAGTAGGTTGCTATAGAGCTTGCGAATGTTGCACGTTGCTTTCAGCAATCAAATGGTTTAAGGCTTAAGGTTTAGGGTTTAAACCCAAAGCACTAAACCTTAAGACTTGAACTTGGTGTAGGAACCGTTTTACTTGTTTTTATCGACAGGACATGGCGACTGCTGAAGAATGCTACCGACATGGCCTCGAAAGTCGGCTCCTTACCTAAGCCCTTTGGAAGCAGGCTTTGGGATGAGGGTTTAGAGTTTAGGGTTGTGTTGTCTAGCAACCAAGTTGGGCTCTGCCAGGGGTCCGAAATTCCATTCGTCGTGCTTGCTGATTGGATAGCGCAGTTTTGCTGGGCTTTTATGACCGAATGACGTGACGCTTGCTAGACTGTCAATCGTTTCGATCGGCATGTTGAGGCTTGCAAGCCTTGCAACAGAAGAAGCGCGGATGCTTTTCGGTGGAGGATCCTCTGCGATTGGAGGTGTCTTTGGGCCAGGGTAAGCACATCAATATGGTGTGACGGCCATGGAAATGCTGGCCAGCGATAGACTCATTTGGCATTGGTCATCTGCCTTCCGCCAGGAACAAGGTTGAGTGTGCAAACCGTTCACCGTTCGTCGGTGGAGTAATCGCTTTTTGGTGTGTTTATCTTGTTCAACCGTTTGCCGCTGAACTGAAGAATCACACGATCTGCATGTTGCCCATCAGAGGCTTATTTCAAGATTCCAGCTCAATTTGAGTTGAACTGGGGGGAGCGACATTCAGGAAGAGCTTACATAAGCTGCATCGATAGAACATCTTCGAGGCAGATTTTGGCTGCTTGGGATAGCATGTTGCTTGCTGACATGTACTGCGTGCAGGCTGCCTGCTTGGCAGCTGGAGATTCGCTGGAGAAGCTCTCTGAATGGAGGCCTGCCGTTGTGCGCTATGCCTTTCTGGGCTTTTATGCCATGCCCATGCCATGGATCGATTGTGCTGACGGAAGTAGATTATCCTTGTCTCAATGCCCCACATCCATCTCAGCAGGCGAGCCTGGGACATACTGCTTGGATTGATGAAGCACTTGGGTGGAGGCACGTTTCTGCATCAATCTCAGGGGCCCGAGCATTCAGCATTCTGAACAAAAACTGCGGTTAGAAAGGTTTAGGTCCATGTTCACTATGGAATTCGCGGTTCTGCATATCTGTTCCGATCGCCGGCAGGCAAAGCCTGGAACTCAGCATACGCGCGTGAAATTATCAAGTAGCTTCTCTTGCCTTCCTCCTTCAGTACGTTCGTTCTTCTGACACCTTGAGCGACATGAAGACCATTGAATCCTTAAAGCCTGCCATGCCTCTTCCGAACTGTACGGGCCAAGGAAGGCACCACTTTGTCCGATGAGACCGCCGCAGCCTTAAGCTTGAGCGATGCGACTCCGCCGAGTTGATTGGGTTTCACTGTGTCATATTCATGCTCAAAGTGTGTTTTGCAGTGTATCACTATTACTTGTCAGAGACGAAATATATAGTCCAAGCCGCATCCCGTGGTGATGACACTCTCAGATCCACTGGTGATCGTTTTGGCCTTGCCCTTAGGTTTTGCGGATGCATGTGTGGAGCTTGGTCCAGTCGCAAAGGAAAGAGGTGTTGGACCAAAGCCTGTGATGCTTCAGCTGCGACGGCTTTGATTTCTCCTGTGGTCCTGAGGCCCATGTCTGCATGAGATCCGCCAACTTGCTTGGACGGATAGGTTCAGGCACGCTTCAAGGGCTTTGTTAATGGTGCAAGGGCCCAAGAGCGGCTGACTAGT
Source organism: Symbiodinium sp. clade A Y106 (assembly GCA_003297005.1). Taxonomy (NCBI): domain Eukaryota; class Dinophyceae; order Suessiales; family Symbiodiniaceae; genus Symbiodinium; species Symbiodinium sp. clade A. The sequence goes on along the minus strand of BGNK01003112.1, from coordinate 66,088 downwards.
GTGCCGACTCTTTCGGACCACACTCTTCTTCGTAGTCACTCTCCGTTTTTGTTTAGAATCCTATTGCAGTTTTCTGCCGAAGATGATGTGTTTGGGTTGGGAGGCATCGCAGAAAATGACATCACCGACCTCTGTGGCAATTTGCGCGCAGGTTGCTGGCTTCAAACGCATTGTGTTGGATTCAGTGACAGGGTTGATTGTCTGCGCCAGCACACTCAGCCCATCCGGAATCAGCAGAAGAACTTTCAACCATCGATGAAGTTTAGAGCTGTTGAAGACTGAAGTGCTCTGCAGGTGTTGGGGGGATGTCTCACTCTTTGTTTTTTTTTTTTTGTGTGTGTGTGTGTGTGTGTGGTGTTCGTAGTGTTCCTTTCCGAACACAAGCCAAGGCTTGAGAAACTCTTTGGCAATCGCTTCTACAAACTCCCGGAAGCACCTGCCGACTGCACGGAAGCTCATTGCCCGCGCCCAAGTTGGCGGTTGGTGCTTGTAGCAGAGTCTGTATTTGAGAGTGACGTGGTTGTCTAAAAGTCTGTACAGGAATCCTCATCTAGAGAACCATCCATCTCTTGCTACATGTGAATGCTCGATGTTTGTCATTTGTCCGAGTCACTGTTGATGGAATGGGACTCCAGTGCTTTAAACGACCCTGGATTTGTTGCCACGAAGTCCCTCACCGAGAATCCCGACCATCAAGAAACATTAAATGAGTCGAAATTTCCAGTCATACATAAGTCTACAAGTTTACTGAAGTGCACCCTGAACCGTAGAGGCTCTCATGATCAAGGCATACTTCTGTCACTCCGGGTAAGTGCGAATTGTAGGAGTGGCTGGTGCACATCGCCATCTCGCAGACAACCGGCACATCTCCGAGATTGGCCTGGGCCTGTGCCAGAAGGGTGATTATTACAAATCTACTACTACTACTACTACTACTACAACTACCACTACCACTACCACTACCACTACCACTACCACTACCACTACGACTACTACTACTACTACTACTACTACTACTACTACTACTACTACTACCACTACCACTACCACTACCACTACCACTACCACTACCACTACCACTACGACTACTACGACTACTACTACTACTACTACTGCATACCCAAAGCCCGAAACCCCAAACCCAAACAATAAAATCCTAAATTTCAAAAACTCCCACCCTAAATCTTTCTTTCTGCAGCATGGTCTTGGCCGGCAAGAAGTGGCCGTAGATGACTGCCCCAGACGTGGCCAAGCGTTTGCCAAACCCGGCCGAATGGACAGCATCTAGAATCCAGGAAGGCTTGAGGCCATGAATGGCCATGAACTGGTTTGCTAAGGCTAGCTGGAGAGTGTTCGATCTGGGCCCTACCAGTGGCCCTGCCAGCCTGATCCGTGAGCCCAAGTTGGTTTCAGTTGAGAAACGAGTTGTGATCGGAAGCTGCATTGCCCCAGGAGCAACAATGGCACCTACTTTGGCAGTTGTTTAGTGTGGAATATTTCGGAAAGCGAACGGTTTCTGCGACCTTCCGAGCCCGCGTGAGGCGTGGCAGTGCTGGCAGCAAGCCCTGCGTGCTTGCAGCGAAGGAGTCAGCACGGAGAAGGTGCAGTCACTCCCAACTGTGTAAGTGAAGAACCTGACCATATCTTGGAAGAAGTTAGTGGAGTCCAAGAGGAGTACATGGTGTGATGAGCCCTAAACCCTAACTGCTAAACCCTAAACACCAAAACCCTAAACTCCAAATCCCAAAACCCTAAACCCCTAAACCCCAAAACCCTAAACCTTAAACCCCAAAACCCTAAACCTTAAACCCCAAAACCCTAAACCCTAAACCCCAAACCCTAAACCCTAAACCTTAAATCCCATTAATAGATCCAAAAAGGAACCCTTATAGGATCCCTTTACAGGAACCCCTAAACCCGGAACTCCCTTTGAAGGTCTTGGGAGCCCTGAGCCACGGGCGGATGCCCGCTGAACAGCTGCAGCTCCTTCAATCGCTTAGCCAACTGGCCAGGCCGGAGGCATGAGAATTGTGATATGCATATATATATATATATATTATACATGATATATAGTGTATATATATATATATATATACGTTCTACATATTAATATACATATATATATACACATTGTATAACATATAGTATCTAATATAGAACATCAAATCCCTAAAATATTAATGTAGCCATGTAGACGAACAGATCCTTTCTGCAGACCAGTCATGACACTCCATCGGATCGAGATTCGGTTTCCTTCTCAAGGCGAGGTCGGATCTCACCAGACGTGGCCGAGCCGATGGCAAGGGTGATGCAATTCTTGATGCAGCTGGTCCCACCACTCTGGGGCCAGCTCTCTCTCCCTGACAAGGACCGGTGGCCTTGGCTGATCCCTCCAATCATTCTTGGTCTGTGGATGTTGAGGGAGAGAACCATGGTGCTGATGCTCTAGGTTCGTCATGGTTTGTCGTTGCAGCGAAACATCGTTTCTCAAGCACTGTGGCACCGGGATTAGGCGTCTTTGCTCTTGCCTTCTCCTGAAGGGTGAGAGCTGAAGCGGCCACTGACCTGTGCGAGTGGAGAAAGGTGGCCGCAGTTCCCCCTCCTGACAAGCTGACAAGGAGGCCGCATCCAGAGTTGTTGCATCCGCACTGGAAGCTCTGACGCTGTGTCTGCCACCAAGCCCCGAGCGGAGCACCTTGACTCCAAACCGGCCTGAAGTCACAACCGCCCGCGGAAAACCCTTTCAGAACTTTCAATTTCAATTGCGATGCGTTTGTTTGGACGTTGCAAGTTGCCGGAATGACGCGGTGGTTGTTCGTTTGGTTAAGTTGATCGGGGGTTCAGCATCAGATAAGTATCATGAAATAGCAGGTAGCGTACATGCGACTGTGGCCAAGGCATCTCATCTTTGGATTGGGCTGATGCGTTCATCGAGGAGCTGACTGGAAGTTCAGGCAACAGTGCGATGACTTGAAGGAAGTTTGTCAACAACCTGCGAACATGAAGCTGCAGCATGCGGCTGCCTATCCTCAACCCAAACTGAGTCTTACTGTTGTCTCTGTAGCGTTTGCGCCCTTCCTGTCAGGCGAGTTGAACAGGGGCGACCCATCACTTTCATCGCTGCAGATGCTCTTCTCCGTGGTGTTGCGAGCACGTCTTCAGCAAAGCGAGGCAAGGGTCGTTCATTTTACGATGGAAGCAACGTGACTACTTCGACAGGCATGCCACTAAAAGGTGCATTTTCTTTGAGCCCCTGATGCTAGGAGTTTCGCAAAGCCGACCCGCAGCTGCTGATGATGCAGCGGTCGGACCTCTTCACACTCGTTCTGCAGGGGCAGTCGCTGCAAGAATTCAAAGAGCTTTCCGGCGACACAAGCTCCTGGCCGGCAGCTATGTTCTCCTCGTGCTCGTAGATAGATGGTAGATGTATGTCAACTGCATCTCATTTTTGCAGGTGTGCATTTCTGCACATTTCATGTGTGTAAATACGGAACCCCAAGTGTGACCGGCAATCTTTCAACAACGAGTCCCTCACAGAAGATGTGGAATGTGCAAGCGTGCTCAGACAGCGAACCCAAGTATACTACCAGGATCTAGAGGCAGGTAGCTTGTTCCAGAGGTACACGACAACTATTGTGTCTAAGGCTAGATCTTTTAGTTATCCCAACACGCTGTATCAGCATGGTCTAACTAGGTTTCTTCGCACAAACGTGATTATGAATCTCAGTTCCTTCAGCATCCTCGTCATCATGATCATTACGACCATCGTCATCCTCGGTATGTTGACATACCCTAAACCCTCATCCCTGAACTCAATGTTGGGGTCTTGGGATGTTTTCTGGGATGACCACACGGAGTTCTCCGAAGTTTAAGCGGTTTGCTGCGTGTTTCTTGAACTCGCGATACTCGAGTCTGGTTCCGGTGTGTGTCGCTCAGGGGAAGCAAATATGTAAATAAGTATGAACAGGTATACATACATACATACATAAGTACGTACATACAGACATACATACATGCGTGCATGTACCCATGATTCTGTACCAGCATAGGGTTTTCACCATATTTTGTCATGATTCTTGGTGGTAAGTTTATTATCGACACAGCGGTAATAGCATGGCGTTTGTTGCGACAGTCACGTAGTCGTCAGACTTGTGTCTGGGACGTTCTGATGCGACTTTTGGTCGGGACGTTTTGATGCGTAGAATTCTTCTTTTCAACTTTATGCAGGAGGATGGAGTGTACTTCTCGACCGGTTGCTTTCTGCCGACTGTCGAGGCCCTGTGGCAGCATCACCGGCGATTCCCAAAAGTGGCCATTGCAGCACGTGGCTGCGCTTAGCCGGCCTTGAGGGCACCGCAGCGCAGAACCTCCCTGGATTCTGCTGTTACAGCATGCAGGCGGTGGAGTCACTGCGCCTGCAGCTTCCGAGAGGCCTTGCCTCGGCGCTGCTCTGCCTTCGACAGCTCCGGCTTCACTATGCCGTGCTGCTCGAGAGGGAGGAGGAGCAGCCCATCACCAAGGTCAACGCAGGCTGGCGCCTTGCACACTGCGCATCCTTCGCGCGCCTCACGGTTGCCCAGAGCTCTGAGCCGGACTTTGCGGCTGCTCTGAGCAGAAGCGGTGCCAGCAGGAGGATTCCTGCACTGGCCGTGGTGGTGCAGCTGGAGCGCTGCATCCAATCGCAGGGAGACTTTGTCATAGTTGGATATCATTTTACATGTTTATGGGTACTTAAACCGAAGAAGGAAAAAATTACGCTTTTGATCCTATCCCAACCATGAGCTAGGAGAGGAAGCTGAGACGTTGCTGGAAGTGGCGAGGCTGCGTCTGCTGCAGGCTCAAGCCTCACAGCAAGGGGCGATCTCAGACGACGAGGGTGACCACAAGGTGCGGCTTGGGCTCAGATTCACACCCAACCGGAAGTGGAGCACGCAAATCTTGAACACCTCAACCTTGAAGGTTCCGTCACTATTTCAGCTCCGGGTGCTTCCTAAACACCCAGGTTCTACCCCAAATTGCCACTAAAGGCCCCAGGCCCTAGGCCCCAGGCCTGCTAAGGTCATCTTCCATTCGGTGAATCAAGGGACTTTGCAGGAATCCAATTAGAATGGGGTTTTGGGGCACTGTAATTACAATCAGGAACCCCACAGAAACCGGAAGTTTGGAAGCAGCTCGGATTTTCACGGTTTTGAGTTCCCCGATGCGTCTTCCCTTGCTGGCACTCGATGCCTGGCAGCTCCGCCCCCAGCCAGTGCCTGTGTATACTCAAAACTCTGCGCACCTGAAAGCCCGAGTCTAAATTCCAAACTTTATATGCCCTGTACCGACAATCGACAACCATGCCAAGCCCACCCAAACTCTATACTACCTACAAGCGCTTTCAAGCCCTGAACGCCCTCAGCTAGGTGCTAAAAAAAGGGAAAAAGCAGAGATAACTATAGTTACCTTACTTATCACCCTACTTACAAAGTCCCGTGATCCTCCAAGAGGAGCCCGCACGCTTCGTGGCCGCGGCCCTCACTGCCTGGCAGAAATCCTTGGCCGTGGATTCCAAAGCCCTGGCAGCCAGGACTGGGTTAAGAGATCTGTAGGGTTCCTTAAAGGGATCTATAGGGTTTAGGGTTAGGGTCTATCGAGGGTTTGCGGCTCTTTACGGGCTCCTTTAAGAGCTACCGTAAGGGCCACTATGAGGCTTGGCTGGAAGGTAGTACCTGAAACCCAAACCCCAAAAGCCTCAAATGCCCCTAAACCCCAAACTCCAAACCCCAAACTCCTAAACCCCTAAACCCTAACCCTAAACCCTCAAGCCCAAACCCCTAAACCCCTAAACCCCTAAACCCTACAAAAAAACCCCAAACCCCAACACCCTAAGCCGGGTCCAGGGCAGGCCTTCATTCTGAGCCCTGATGGTTCAAAGGCCCGGAAGACTAAGAGGCTCCTCCGACTCGAGGGCTCCAGACTTAGAGCCGGACTCACGGAAGAATCCGTATCATCGTATAAACTTCACGGCATACTATATCTAGTATGTTGTGTATATATATATATGTATATGTGTATATAGAGTATGTTATATATAGAGTGTGCTGTTTGTGGTATATATTGTAGCATATTATGTACCATCTCATGGTCCTAACCGTAAAGGAAAGTTGCAATAAGGATGAACCTCATGACAAGCAAGTGCTGTGGCCAGTATCCACTGCAGTCACTACGGTGAAACCGGTCTGATTGGACAGGACTCCTGCAGCAGTAGCGGATGCGCTGCAGGCGATGACAGATGCATCGTTTGCAGGCCGCGGACCTGGGAAGGGCCTTAGCATGGCGAGAGTGCCGGGATGTGCATTTGTGGCCCGGGGCCTTAGATCGTCTGCCCCACAGTGCAGCTGACCCCTTGACACATATTCGCTTGTGTTTGACTTTGTGGACAGTATCTTATTCTGGAGTGTGTGGAAAGAGGTGGCCAGAAGCAATGTAAACCGGCTAAGCCGTGGACCTCACGCTCTACCGTCCAGATGTCAAGCCCCAGCGCCTCGTGTGGTTGTCCAACAGGCGGGTCGCACGCCGTCTTGCTGCTGCGCGATGCCTCTGATGCAGCTCATCTCCTGGAGGGTATGGACCGCTGCAGCGCCACAGCCGCCCTGTTGACCCCACAGCCTGATGCCCTGAACCGAAGAAACCCGAAGCAAAAATCGCCGACGTCGTGCAGGACCTTGATCACCTGGCTTTTCGTGCTCTTGCCGGGCACTGTGAAGAAGGGGTACATTTTTAAGAATATGGGGGCTTTGATAGTGGATGTGAAGAAGATCGTCACCATAATGAAGACAAGCCGATGGTGATCATAATGAATTGCTGTTGATGAACATGCAAGTTAGGCCCAGTTAGTCTCCACATTCTTGATTGTTGTGTCACCGGTGACGTCATTATGCTCAGCAAACTAACAGTACTTTCCGATAGGAGTTTTGCAGACTCCGCGTTCGTCAATGGTTTGTCGGTCGCTACAAGTAATAAACACCAACAGGTTCACAAACGGTAATATCGGGCCTGAATAGATACTAGTTCGATTTCTGTAAGGTTCTTTATTCTAGGAAATCTTGTTCTGAGTAGCAAGGCCCCTATCCTATGTTAGACAGCCGACTCAAGCAAATGCATTGACATGGGACGACTTACATGAGAGCATGGTGGACCTTGCCGGAAGTTGTTAACCACAAAATGTGCGTCATGCCTTAGTGGTCAAAGATGCATCTTGCCAGGATTTTCCAATCCGCAGTCGCCAAAGCAAACTAAGCCGATGCCACCTTTGTTGAATCCCGTCGGATCCCGAATCCAAGACTCCAAAGCAGTATTGATTTGGCATCCTGCCCTAACCCAACTTTCAAAGATTGTTCGTGTTGGGCGTGCAATTTCAGCAGTTCGGCCAGAATTCAAAAGCTTGTTTTAGGCGGAAGCGTGCTATTTGCAGTGCAGTAAGCGCAAGTGTGGGTGTTTTCGAGGTGCCATACATTGTTCAAATTGTTCTCGATGCTACATGAATGAAAATAAAAGTAATATATACCAACATACACATATACATACATACACGCATATTTATGTACACATGCACATCCATGGCATGTTCTCCAGATGGAGATGTACATACATGTATGTATGTACACGCACCTATGTCTGTCAGAGTGTTTGTGCGCCCAGGGCATGCACAGCTTGCTTCAGGTCCTGTGTCTGGCTTGCCTGTGCCGACGACATGGATCCGCTGCGCTCTGGTGGCGGTCGGCCCCTCAGGGGTTGTTCAGTGTCACTACTTCAAAAGGGACGCCCCAAGCTGTGAAGCTGCAAAATCCTGAAGACCAGAACTTGCACAAGAGCCGCTGTGACGAGCTGGTTCGCAATCGCGTTTGGCACACAGGCCCGGAGCTATGGAGGTGTCCGAGAAAGTGCACTCTTGCACGCAGGCGCCAGATGTGCTTCTTCTGTGCGCTAGAACTTGAGAGGTGTTCTGGAGTCCGTTGCGTTTCGCGTATTCGAGGCCCAGGTCTGCTGTGGATCTGAATCGGCTCGGAGGTTTCGGACATTCTGGATCGGCGAATTGAAGCAGCTACCTGTCAAGGTTTTCTGGAGATAGCATAGTTGGGGTTAAGGCATGAATTAGCCCAGCTCTCCATACTGGTGGTGGTTGTAATCGAGGTGCATCTCAGTTGTAGAGGAGTGAAGGCAGCTCGTGTAAGAAGTCGGCAAAGCAGATAGAGGGCTCCTCCTGCGTGGCACCAGGGCCACTAAGGCCGGTGCCCGAGCCGAAACTTGAAACTTAAATTCCTGATCCTAGAGCTACTCAAGCTTGTGTGAATTTATCTAAAGCTGCTTGACCTGACAGTGTGACCGCCACTTTGCTGTTAGTGTTTCAAGCGCAACCTTTTACCGTGTTGCAGCCGTCGCGGCTCCTGGAGATAGCTGCGGAANTGACCGCCACTTTGCTGTTAGTGTTTCAAGCGCAACCTTTTACCGTGTTGCAGCCGTCGCGGCTCCTGGAGATAGCTGCGGAAAAAGGCTTCCGCAGAGTGCCGACATGTCGTTTGCAGCGTCTTTGCAGTGAGCGTTCTGCATTGGTTCCGCGGAGCAGGGCGATTCGATGTCAGAAAACGGCGCCTCTGAGAACCCGGCTGCGCAGCAGACTGCTGCAGCTGAGACTCCGTGGCGATGGCAGCATGAGCAAGGCAGCCAGGCACCACATTCGTGGTGGGCGTCTCAGTGGCAAGCAGGGACTCAGGATTGGAGGTGGCACTCAACCTCGAGTCCGACCGACGGCTGGAATACCAGCCAGTATGGCTCTTGGCAACACCAGTGGAGGCCTAGCTGGGGCTATAGTTCGTGGCATAGCGCTGCATGGGGCAACGATTCAGGAGATCAGCAGAAGACTGATGCTCAAGAATCTGGGCCGAGTGGGAACGAAGACAACCCGCTTGGAGGCAGCGAGGATACAGCCAGGCGGCAGTCGGCTTCTACAGCGGAGGGCGAAGCTTGGATGGCGGGAGAAGGCACAGGCTCGCTGGACGATGATCATGGGTCCTCGTCCAAAGAGACTTCGGGGAGCAAGTCCAGTGGGAAGGATTTTATCCCGGAGTATGATTGGACCGGGCCTATGAGGGAGTACCAGCGGCGTGTCAAGCTGTTCGAGTTGAGCACAGGGATTGACCCTACCTTTAGGGCACAGAAGCTCATGGAGAAGCTGACTGGAAATGCTTGGTTGGCTACCGAGTCGATTCCCTTGGAGTCGTTGAAACATCCCCATGGGGTGAGCAGGCTCCTCGACCACTTGTGGAAGGAGTTGGAACCGCTGGAGTTCTTGCGGACTTTTCAGACACTGGCGGATTTCTACAAGTCTTTCAGGAGGACACCTGGCCAGCAGTATGTCTCCTACGACATGGACTTCAGGCGTCATGCCCAGAGGTTAGAAGAGATTGGAGGCGGGATATCTGGGGTTACCAAAGCCTATTGGTTTCTCGAGAAGGCTGGGTTATCTCAGGAGCTCAGAAAACAAGTGGTGGCGGCAGCAGGTGGGCAGTATGACTACGCCAAACTCAGAGCAGCAGTGATGGCGACTGTTCCCCAGGTGAACAAGGAGGAGGACGGACATTCCTCGCATCATGGAGGCGGCTCGAGTGGGAACAGACAGTGGCGCAAGCATACTGCTAAGGTCCATGCTACCGCGATGGAGGATCAAGAGACTCGTGAGCCATCAACTGGCGACGATACGATGACGAGGATCAGATGGTTCCTGAGCTGCTGGAAGAGGAGCTCCAAGTTTTGTTGACTCAGGCCGCTAAGAAAAGAGCTCAAGTGGAAAAGGCCAGAGGCTTCAATGCGTCAAGTGGAGGCAAGGGCACTGGGCGCAACGAGACTCCGGAAGCCCGAGCTAAGCGCATTGCTGAGCTCAAGCAGAGGATGCCTTGCTCAGCTTGCAAGGCAAACGGTAAGACCGTGTATGGCCACTGGCATTCGGATCCGGAGTGCCCCTTTGGCAAGAAGGCCGGGAAGCCTGTTATGGCAGTGGTGGAGGAAGAGCTATCGGACTCGGATGAAGACTACGGTCCGGATCCTTCTGACGTGTTCGTAGCTTGGGCAGATGATAGCTACTGGTGCGCGAGTGCCGTGTCGGGCAAGGAACGTGCTGGAATGGATCATCTGCTTGCACTGTCAGACACCTGTTGCGCCAGAACGGTTGCCGGAGAAAGCTGGGCGAACATGCATATGAGCCACTTGCATGAAACAGGTTTGGACGTGTACGTCGTGGACGAATCGAGGCCTTTCCGGTTTGGAGCTGGACCAAAGATCATGTCAGAGTACAGTATTATTCTACCGATGAACATCCCAGGGGCAACTGTGATTCCGTGGTTGCGTGTCAGTGTGGTTCAGCAGGATGTGCCTTTGCTGTTGAGTAAGAATGCTCTGAAAGGCCTGGGAGCATGCCTCGACCTCGGTCAAGCCAAGATCACCTTTTCTAAACTGGACACGAGCATGCAGCTCGTTGAAACGCCAACTGGATTGTGTGGTTTTATGATCAACAGCAGGCCAAATGAGCATGTCCCACAACCTGAGTTCCCACCATGTGAGATGCTTGAGGGCGAGATGGAAGTGTCAGGTGAACTTGAAGACGGCTCAAAGCTGAAACCCCCGGATACGGAGATGACCGTGAACGTCTGTCCTCATCTGGAACGGCCTCAGGACGATGAAGCTCTCAGCTGCAATGGATTCGCTGAGGACCTTCTGCAGAGGCGAGATTTCACCTATGAGAGTCTGGAGAAATTGGTCGATAAGTTGCCATACATGAAGTCTGAGAAGCAGAGAGAGATCAACCAGACTCGAGGCCGGAAGGTTCAGGGAATCATGAGCGGGCTGTGGACGCATGGTGGATTTCATGGTTTGACCTCCAATGCCACCAAGTTCAGCCCGACCATTCGCTACCTGAACGCCTTCATGAAGGACAAGCTCCCTGAGCACAAGTGGACATCCATTGTGGTCATGAGGAATGTCAAGATGGGAGTACACCGAGACAACCACAATGCCTGCCACGCCAAGACGGCGACGGTGACCTTCGGGAACTTCACGAAAGGGCAATTGTGGATGGCAGATGAACAGACTCCGGCCGATGATCCCGGAAGAGCGCTTCGCAAAGGTCGGGATGGCTCGATGGTGGTCGGCAGGAATGTTGACACATGGAGACGACCTTTCTTACTGGATCCGAAACTTCAACACGGAACACAGCCTTGGTCAGGAACGAGATGGTGTCTTTCATGCTACACCTCCCGCGGCGAGAATATGATGGACAAAGCTCTTCGTCGAGAACTTCGAAGGCTGGGATTTCCGCTCGCAGACATGAGATCGACTACAAAGTCCAGGACCGATGGGGATAAGAGTCTGATTCGCAGCACTTCATCCTGTCTCCAGGAGCCGCATTCTAAAAGGGATGAGGTGCCTAGTTTAACTGCGCATACTCCGTTTTGTTCGGATGAGCAAACTGTGGCTCAGCCGAAAAGTAGCACTGAGAGTTGTGAAGTTCGATCTCAAGATCGTTGCGGATCACTAACACATGGCGAGCAAGATGACGGCACCCAAGCTGAAGGAGGAGTTCGTGCAGTCCATCAGTGCCAGGACCAGCCTAGCACCCGTGGAGCTCCGGAAGCACGACACCGAACGCTTGAAGCAGATCTGGACGATGGTACGCCCAAAGAAGCCTCAGTCTCCGCTTCCGGTGGGATGGAAGAAAAGCGACGTGGTCACCTTGCGGGAGATCTACTCCGGCGAGGTCAGGCCAGACCTCGACAGACCGGACGACGGTCACTGGGCGAGGTGGAGTCGCCCGAAGTTGATCACCGAGATCGAGGTCTGGGTAACCGAGATCATGGAGCAGATGCCCCCAGAGGACATATACTCGGAGACGCCTCTATGCGGGGTATGCAAGATCCCAATGCTGCGGCGCACAAATCGTCTCACGAAGCAGGACTTCTACGGTTGCGTTCGCTACCCTCTGTGTTCGCATACCTTGCCGCTTACCTACGGGGGGAAGCCGACGAAGGAGGTCCAAGATGCCCTGGCGGAGGAGCAGGAGATGAACCGGTGGAAGGGCACCAAGGGAACCGGCCGGGGCTACAAGGAAGAGACGAACGTTGGGAGACGCAAGACAACGGCGCCCGTGAGCGACCACCGAGGAAGCTCGTCAGATGGCTCTTGGTCAGAGCCGGAACGGTGCCAATCGAGGAGACGTCAGACCTGGACGAGGAGCAGCCCATGATCAACACCAACGTGACCGAGAAAGAGCTTCAGATCTTGAAGGAAATGAGGCTGGCCAAGGCCAAGGTGGAAGACAAGTGATCGACAACTCGAGCCTCCACGCCACCGCAGGAAGTTCATCACGGGTGGGTCCTGAGGATCATCCTGATCAGCCGATTTGTAATGAGACTTGTAAGCTCAAGGCACCCACCAGAAATCGTTCCGAGATTCGGAAGTGCATCATTGAGGGTACTGCTAGGCGTAGGGCCGCTAAGCGTGGAATGGTGAAACGATTTCTGGGGAACGCTAGAGCGATTGCTGCCAGTGTGATGATCACCAGTGCCGCACTGATAGGGATGGCAGCACAATCAGTTCCTCGGAGTTCCATCATTCGACCGGACCTCCTGGAAGTGTTTGCCGGAGAAGCTCGAGTTACTAGTAACTTTAGCAGGTGGGGTTGGAATGCTGCTCGTCCGGTGGACCTGGATCTGGGTGATGGACTGTATGATGCGGATGGCAGAGAGCAGATCCTTGAGTGGATTGATCAGAAGCAACCACGCTTGGTAGTTTTGTCGTGTCCGCGTAGGGTGCAGTCTAGTGAGTTGATTGGAACCCAGTCATCCCAAGAGAAACGCAGGCACCGGAAACAGTCACAGAGGGAACAGGGCATGAGTGATTTCATTGAACAAATTTTCAAACACCAACTTTCCCGCGGAGACGACGTCCTTGCTGAGGAACCTTGTCCCCATGGATCATGCAGAGCCGGGCCGTTGCAAAGGGTGATTAGTCATCCTAGTGTCTATACGGTACTAGCTTCTGGGGTGCATTCAGGTATGACTTCGAAGTCTGTGCTCTGGATGTCTACGTCTCTTGAGATCTGTGAGGAGATCGCATTGAGGTGTTCAGATGAGACTGGACATGAGCGAAATCGTCATGGGTGTGTCGCGGCAGCCATTTGTCGGGGGTACGTGAAAGCCCTTAGGAAGAAGGAACCCAATAGAATCAGACGCATGCTTAGACAGGTTGCCGCACGCATTCGGGGAACAAGGGATCGTGAACTGATCAAGGATCTGAGATGGAATGAAAAGAATGTGTCCAGAGCGCTGGCAAGATGGAGTTCAGTGTTTGCTGTTGGTTCTTTTTCCGAGAGCCAGCAGCCGGATATGCAAATTCATGAACCCCTGGAGGACTCTGATGGAGACGAAGAGATGATCCCCGCCTCGCCGGATGATGACGGCGATGTCCCTTTGCGCAGCGGATTGGCGCATGACGGCATTACTTTTGAAGTTCCGCCCGGAAGGAAGCTTAGCCTTGAGATTCGAGAGGGACTTAAGAAGGCTCATTGCAACTTAGGGCACCCAAGTAAGAGTGATCTTCAGAGGTTTCTCCGATTGGGAGGTGCCAAACAGGAAGTGGTTGAGGCTGTTGACTGGATGAGATGCATTACCTGCGCACACGCTAGTAAACCCAAAGCCCATAGGACTGCGAGTATTCCTCCATGTTCTATCACGTTTGGGGATGAAGTGCATTTGGATTGCATATGTGTCCACGATAGCAGTGCTGAGAGCCATTGGTACCTCTCGATTGTGGATCGGGCAACCAGTTACCACATTTTGGAGTTGCTTCGGGACCACAGTCCTCTAGAGCTCAACAAAGCTTTTGATCGGGCATGGTCCAAATGGGCAGGACCTCCTCTTCGTGTTCCAGTTGACTTTGAGGGGGGTTTCAGGGGAGCTGAGTTCTGGAGTCAGGTTTCGGAGGCGGGTTCTTCTTTGGTTTCGATAGCCGGTACTGCGCATTGGCAAGGAGGAAAGGTTGAAAGGCATAATCAAACCATTAAGGATATGCTTCGTACTGTGATTAGGCAGACCTCACCAAAAGGGCGTGAAGCCATGCGGACTGTGGGTCGAGAAGTGGCTTGGGCTAAGAACAGTTTGGTCAGAGAACATGGGTGGTCGCCGGTTGCTCTGGTTTTCGGAAAGGAACCTCGAGTGTATGGTGAGCTGCATGGAGAAGGGGAACCTATCGCCTATCATCCCCGTGTTGGAGACCCCGGTAGTGAAGTTGCTAGGCGAATGCAGTATCGGTACCATGCCAAGCTCGAATACATTCGGGCTCAAGCTCGGCACATGTTGGCCCGAACTGCCCATAACAGAGTGAGGAAGATTACCCAACCTAGGATAGGACAATTGGTGTTCTTTTGGAGAGGTGAGCGAAAGCGCGAGCCTAGCAGATGGGTTGGTCCCGGTTATGTTGTGGGCATTCAGGGGACCAATGCGTGGGTTGCAGTAGGGGGCCGATGTTTTCTGGTCGCAGGGGAACATCTTCGGGAAGCGTGTGGAGATGAAAAGCAGTATGGGGATCCTCAGATTCAGAAGGCCATTGCGTTGTTCAAGACGGTTCCTAAAGAGGCCACTTTTGAAGACCTCACCCTTCAGAGCGATCCCACCGAGGAGCCGATGGAGGTAGAATCACAACCGTTTGTTCAGGAGGTTTCGGCTGAGGCGGGAAATCTCAATGAAGGGAAGGATGGCCTACCTGAGGTCATTCGTGCCTTGGTTCAGAAGGTCGGATGGTGCAAGGATGCGGCCGGAAATCCTGCTGTAGTCTCGAGACAAGCTTGGGCATTTAGGACTCCTGAAACTCGGTTTGAGCTCAACAGGTTTCCGTACCGGTCTACGTGGGCTAGGTTTCGGGGTCAGTGGATGTGTTTAGAAGAGGAAGTGAAATGGCTGGAACTTGCGAATCCGAACAGCTACCTTCCTAACGGACCTGCTGAACTTATGATCACTGTCTTTCGGGGATTGACCAAACGAGAGATGTGCTTGGAAGACGTTCCCCATGGAATCAAGAAGCGGAGAGCTGTCAAGCCCGAGCCCAGTTCTGTTAACACAGTGATTCACGGAAAGACGGTAGGTAAGAATAAGCTGAAGCGGATGATGGACAAGGAGATCCCCTACGACAAAATCCCCCTGGAACAGAGAGAGCTCTATCATCAAGCTCAGGAGAAGGAATGGAGCAGCTGGAGAGAGTACGAGAGTTGTGAGATCCTGAGTGAAGAGGAGAGCACTAGGGTGATGAGAGAGATGCCGGAGAGAGTGCTTCCTAGCAGGTATGTCTACAGGAATAAGAATGCCGGGCTAGTGGACGAAGCTGGGAAGCCCCTTCCGATTCGGGCGAAGGCCCGTTTATGTCTTCAAGGGCATCTCTGTCCTGATGCCCGGACGGGGCAAGTGCAGGTCGATTCTCCGACGGTTGAACGTGTCTCGACAATGATATTTCTCCATGTGGCCATCAGCTTTGGATGGGTGAGCAACTGGTTCATAGGGGACATCAGTAACGCTTTTCTTCAGGGCGCTCCGTTAATTGGCAAAGAGGCTATGTTCATGAAACCTCCGAAGCAGGGCCTCAAAGGTGTCAAGCCAGGGCAAATTCTCAAGCTTTTGAAGCCTGTATACGGTAGACCTGATGCCCCACGGGCGTGGTATGAGGAGCTGGCTAGAGTGCTCACCGAAGAACTGGGTTTCGTCAAGTCATGTATAGATCCTGCTGTCTTCATGCTGAGAAACCATGAGGGATTACTGTGTGGGTTAATGGCGGTTCACGTTGATGACCTTATGGTTTGCCATGATGGTTCAGGGTTCTCTAAGAAGATCGTTGACAAACTTAGCGCTCGTTTTCCTTTCGGGACATGGGACAAGGTTTCGGAGAAACCCAACGGGGTCACCTACTGCGGTAAGGAGATTCGCCTGCAGAACCGGGAAGGTGAGCAATGCATCGTCCTTTCGCAGGACAGCTTCATTGATGGCCGTCTTGAAGAGATGGAAATCTCTAAGGACAGGAAACGGACACCGGAACTGCAGGCGAGTGATGAGGAGAAGGCGAACTACCGCTCCGTCGTTGGCAGTTTGCAGTGGATCGCCACCCAGTCTCGTCCTGATCTCAGCTTCGAAACGAACCAATTGCAAAAGAGGGTGGCCGATCTCAGAGTTGCCGACCTGTCACGAGCTAATAAAGCTGTTCGTGAAGCCAAGCAGTCGCGGATGGAAGTCGTCTTTCGAAACCTAGGGAGAGATGCTCAGCTAATCGTGTATACGGATGCCGGGCTTTACTCTAGTGTTGGAGTTGAGATCAACGAAAGAGAGACAGACGACATCTTGCAGTCTTCGTTCGATAAGCGACTCGTGTTTTCGCAGAAGGGGGCCATAGTTGGATTCGTCAAGCGAGGAGCAACTGAGGTCCGTAGTGTACCTGCACACATCAATGTGCTTGACTGGCGGAGCAGCACAAACAAGCGAGTCGTGGAATCAAGTTTTGCTGCGGAGACTCATGCTGCTTTGATGGCACTGGGTATGGGTCATTTCAGCCAGGTTCTGATTAGTGAACTTCGTTTTGGATCAGATGTTGTAGGGAGTGTGGAAGATGATGGTTGGAATGATTTGACGCCGATGACTCTGGTGACAGACTGTAAATCCATTTATGATACGGTTCATAAGGATGGGCAGCACATATCCGATAAGGCGAGTGTCATTCATGCAGTACTTCTCCGGCAGATGCTAAGCACGAGGGCATCACCGAAGACACGTCTTCTCTGGGTTCCGACTAGGCACCAGATTGCTGATGGTCTTACGAAGAGTGGCAGGACGAGGGAGCTCAGAGAACAAATCCACGGTGGTGTCGTTTTCCGCGAAGAGGCGGTCAAGCACGCCAGGACGTCAGGTCAACAAGATTTTCATACCAGTGTGAATTTATCTAAAGCTGCTTGACCTGACAGTGTGACCGCCACTTTGCTGTTAGTGTTTCAAGCGCAACCTTTTACCGTGTTGCAGCCGTCGCGGCTCCTGGAGATAGCTGCGGAANTGACCGCCACTTTGCTGTTAGTGTTTCAAGCGCAACCTTTTACCGTGTTGCAGCCGTCGCGGCTCCTGGAGATAGCTGCGGAAAAAGGCTTCCGCAGAGTGCCGACATGTCGTTTGCAGGGTCTTTGCAGTGAGCGTTCTGCAGCTTGGGCAGACGGAGAAGGGCCAAGGGCCTTGAACAAAAAAGAGCCTAAACTCCGAAACCCTTGACATGATCCTGAACAGTAAACCCTGAGCCTCCTAGGCGAAATCCCGGGAAGCCGCGCCGAAGCCCGAAGCCCGAAGCCCGCGTGCCGAAGGCTTCCGTCGTCCTCTTGTACCGCATTGCGGGTGCCATGGGTCGCCTTGCGTCGACTCCCACGGCGGACGCGGAGGCTCCGCCAAGCCGCTTCCAAACCCCGCAGCGCGGAAGCTTCCCGGAGATCCCTTCGGGGACTCCTTCACGGTAAGACTCCAGTCAGGAAGGAGAGGAGCCTGCCCGAACACCGCCAAAGGACAAAGAACGGACCTTGCGTCTGTCTTCAGGCGCATGCGTCCGCTCTGGACTGGTGGCAGTTGGCAGAGGCGGAGCTCCAGGTTTTTCACAGTTTCCGAGCAACATCTTTGGCATGTTGGATTGCCAAGTATTTGTAAGATTCGGAGCAGTGAAGTCCTTGCTCAGGTTCGTCGGGGCACGGGAGCATGGCAGACATTTGCAGGAGTTCCTGTTTTGGTAGGAGATGCTACGATATACGACCACGTGCAGTCATGACTTGTTCCGTCTTTGGAGAAGCCGGAAGATACTGGTGCCTCTCAACCTGGCAGCATTTACCTGAAGCATGCCCTCTTGCTGTTACTGCTACCTGTAGTGAACTTTTTAACCAAGGCCACCATGTTCTCACTGATGCTGTTGTTTCTTCTGCCATGTTGCTATCGCTTTTAATGCTATCACGATACTGACTCCTGAAACTCCGAGACTCTTGAGAGCGCCTGAGGCTGCCGGAAGGCGAATGCCTGATGGACAGGCCCGGCCAGCAAGATTTCATTTTTGGGTTGTACCGGACGCCATCCGACCAAAACCCAAGCCCAAATGCCAGAGTCGCTCGAAGCGTTGCTTTTGGATGGAGGAGATTTGGGTCTTGGGTGTTAGTGGTTAGTGGGCGATCTTACATGGCAGAAGAGCTGCGATGTTTCAGTTGAATGTCCGTGCGGGGAGCACGCGCTCAGGGCTCCCATATCGTTGCCCTTCAGCGCCTGATCGCCATCTCGACGATGTCCCGTCCCTAGCCCTGGCCCCAGCTCTGCCTTTTCGCGACTTGACTTCAATCTCTCCCGAGGCCCGAGCAGTCTCCGGGGATCTGGGGCGAAGGCCCAGCAGCAGTAGAACCTGCAGTGGAGGCTGCAGTAGGTGAAAGAGACCCGTGTGCCCACAAGAAGTGGCTCCACCGCTGCTGATGATGCTGGCTCCTCACCTCTTCGCTGCACTTACGCACACGTGAACCTGACTGGAAATAGTAGGAACGACGGGATGGACGAATGCATACCCGGAGCTGTGGAGGTGGCGCTTGGATCGACGTCCATGCCTCCGCTAGGCTCAGCTGTTGGTAAGGGTAGGTACGAGGATCAAAGGAGCCCGGCGGGTTACGGTGTGTTGCGATGGGTTTAGGTGCAGAATCTTCAGGCTTTCCATCGAAGCCCAGTTTGTCGCATCGCCACAGGGCGGCCGTGGCTTGCGTGGCCCGTGAAGATGCAGGCGGCTGCCTGGGGGAAGCCTGGTTTTAACGTGGGCCGGGCGTTGAGCTGCCCATCCTTCGATGCCAGGTGCCGTGCCGCAGACTTGGCTGCATGTTGTCGAGGCCCTTCGATGCAGATTTGGGCACTCCAGTATTTGATCTGGGGGACGCGTGAGATTCCTTTGCAGGCGCTCTGGGCACTGGCCTCCTGCACAATGCACTGGCAGGCAATGGGATTGGGGCTAATACTAATGAGTCGTTGCAAAGCAATCCACATTGCTACAACGCATACAGTAGCAGGTGCCGACAGACACTGTCACTGCAATACTTCGCTTGCGTGTGCGCGGGTATGATCCGGGGTCATGTTTCAGCTTCTTCACGGGGTGTGCACCGGGATGGTGCTCGGTTTACCAAGCATCAGATCAAGGTCACCAAGCTTTCGTGAGCTCAGCTCCAAACTCTTCAAGTCTTTGTCTGAAGTTTTTCCACCATGGCCTGAGTCTGCATGGCTATGCTTGGCCGTGCTTCCCTGACTGTAGCCTTCTAGGTTTCATAGTTGAGTTTCAGGGGCGGTGTCTTGCGGATAAAACCTCGGTGCTGCGAAGGCATGTGTGGGATCTCAGGGCAAGAACTCCCGAGTCTCCAGAACTTGTCCATCGGCAGGACCGGCATTGCCAGTGTCCTGGGGGCATTGCCGTCACGGCACAGTGTGCTGGGGACCCGGTTGCAATGTGAAGTCCACTCTGCTCGCAGCTCTTCCCGAATCTGAGAAGCTGAAACTTGCAGATCTTGAATTCCGAACCATTCAGTCGGCCGACTGCAGCATCTCCCACAAATCTGCGCAGTGATCACGATTACCAAGACTGTCATGTCAGTATGATTATGTGACTGCAGAGACCATCACCAGCACGACCAGCATGCCATCGCCGTCAATGCAGCAGCAATCAGAAGAGGGGGAAGAGATTGTCCTGCCTACCCGAGGCAGCTCTGACGTCACTGATGTTGCTCTTTCGGGGCCAGTCGAAGGCCACTGGTTCTCGGTTCTCGCGGGTTGAAGGGGTTGCTTTCGGAAACCGGCGATGACGGCTTGCGCTTCAAGGATCTATGGCAGTGATTTTATCAGTGGCTGTGGCATGGCTGCCACCTGTACTAGGAGCAACTATGCAATAGAGGGGCTCCGCACACATGGTAACGGAATGGCTGCAGAAGCCGCATCCCGAGCAGGTAACTGCGCCGGACTCGGAAAACACAAAACTCTAAGTCGAATGACGCCAGAAAGTTTAGGGACTTGGTACTTGGTTGAAAAGCTTGGGCTAGAGTACTACTCCTAGATCCCTGTGTCCGATATCTCTGAACTTGCGAAAGTTCAAGCGTTATGCTGCTTCCACTTCGTGCCTTGGTTGCCAATAAGCAGAGTTCTTCCGACGGCCACCGAGTGTTGCACTTCAGCTCCCTAGCCGAAGCCAGCATCCATGCTAAATCCCGACAACATTACAGCATGCAAGAGAAAGACCTGCAGTCATCTAGATTGGATGTAAGTATGGACTGGCACTGGATCGACTCGGACAAGTCGCAAAGTCCCACTCTTGTACTTACTTCCGCTGAGCCAGCAAAGAGCCAGGACCGACTCTGACAAGCCCCGAGGCCCCAGGAGCTCAACCCCAAGGACCTGAAGCCTGGAACCGAAAACCCCCAAAATCTTAGGAACGCCAAACCCTGAAACCTTAAAACCCCCAAGCCTTACATCCTATTATAGATCCCTTTAAGGAGCCCTTATAGGATCCCTTGAAAGAGCCCTAAACTGACCCCCAAACCCTAAACCCTAAACCTCACGAGAAGCCACCAGGCCAGAAGTCTGAGAGTCCAGCAGCCTGCGGCAGATGCGGCAGAGGCGAGTTTTGGGAAGCCATTTTGACGCAAAAAAAAGAGGCCAAATTGATCCCAGACCCTGGAATGCTCCGATGGGCAAAGTGGGAAGCTTCAGTCATACCACAAGTACAAAAATTTACAGTCATCATCATGCACCAGATTAGTACTGTAACGCTAGTAGCATTAGTATTGGTATTGATATGAACATGTCATCGGGCCGGGGTTCGAAGCTGTTAGGGGCTGGGGTGGAGATGCATGGTTTAAGGCTCGTGTATCTCCTATAACAGAAGGATGTAAGACATGCGGAAGCCCTCGCCCTGGCCAGCCGCAGCATCCTGATTTTTGGGGGTTTGGGGATTCAGGCTTTCCGGATGGGCATGCTGTTTCGCTGCCTCTGGACAGAGACACGTGGCACACCAAGGCTCTGTACTATATCTGAGATGATTGCGCCGTTATCGCTCCCCGTACCCAAGCCCCCCAAGTGCAAGAACGTGAGAACCTCCAGGAGCCTTGGCTGCGCTGGCCGGCTTTCCGCTCCGCGCTCTTGCAGCTCCGGGTGGTCAGCCAGGCACAGCTCCAGAAGCGCAGGGTTCCGACTATCTCGGGGTTCAGAGACATTTTTTGGGAGTGCGACGGGAATGGCAACCTGCTGTGCAGATGTCATGATCGCCTTCGCACGGTGGCGTTGCTGCTATCCTGGTGTTTTGTAACGTCCGGCTCGTCTGTCAGGCAAGTCACTTGTACAAGTGGCTCGGAGAAGCGGATCTTGCCGATGCCTGCTGCCAGTGTGGCCTGCAGCCCCTTGGCAAAGCCGCATGACAGTAGTCGAAGAGCATCGAAGTGCACCGCCCTTTGGCCTTGAAAGGCTGATATCGCAGAGGCTTTGTGGAGACCATCGTTGGAAGCTGCGGTTCCTATGCATGCGAGCAAGGCACGGAGTAGCATCCGCATCCTCATCTTTCTCCTCTCAAACCTGCTCTGTGCTCTGCTGTTCATCGCAGGTCTGCCATGGCTCAATCGTCTCGCTTGCCCGACATGGCCGGCTTGAAGGTGGGCTGAGGGCTTGGGGCTGCGACTTCTGACCCAAAGCCTCTGAACCCTAAACCCTCCCAAAGCTTCCTGCCTAGGATGCAAAGGCACCGGAACTGGCGAGGCTGCTCGCAGAGATCGACGTGCTCTGGAACGGGAAGTGCCTCGTCTTCGGGGCCTTTGCCCTGACGGCCCACCACCGGATTTCTAAGTAAAAACGCCCCTACGCCCTAAATCCTAAATCCTAAATCTTAAATCTTAAACCTAAACCCTATAAGCTTTAGGGTTTAGGGTTTAGGGTTTGGGGTTTAGTCCTAAACCCCAGAAGCCGGAAGCCCCGTGAGCCGCCGGCGGTGCTCCGAGGATGCAGGCGTCTGCAAAGATGGGCACCGAGGAGGGGTCTAGGGTTTAGGGTTTAGGGGAGGGCAGGGAGGCCTCACCGGAAGGGTGCTGGGTTTGGAGGGTTTCGGTTTCAGGGTTTGGGGTTTCGGGTTTTGGGGTTTGGGGTTTCGGATTTAGGGTTCAGGGCTCAGGGTGTCTTGGGGTCTGGGGTTTAGAGTGTTAAGGCTTTCAGAGTTTTCGTAGACGGTTTCTGGGGCGCTTTGCGGTGTGCTTTATTGGCGGCCGTGCTCTTGTGGAATACCTCAGTGCACTTGGGCAGTGATGTGCACCGGCCCTGAACAAGGACCGTAACAGCCCCCCGGTATAGAGATTCCATAATTTTAAGAAGATCCGAACCGAAGTCCCGAGCGGATAGCATCTCAACATCTCCGGCGCAGGCCAATGAGGTGAACATACTCCTCAGATGCTCATAAAAGTCTTCACTTGAGCAGCACTCCCCTTCCTTACCCGGCAAACAAAGACTCTATGAGCCCTAAGACCCTTGTAGAACCCTGCAGAGAACCTTTTAAGGACCCCCTTAAAGGAACCTCCCCTTACAGGAATCCTTTACAGGAACCCTTTCAAGGAACCCTTCAAAGTACCGGCTTAAAGGGAACGCCTTTAAGGAACCCATTAATGGAACCCCCTCCACCCCCTTATTAGGACCTGTTGAAGAATCACCGATATCTTGAAGACTCGTTGAGCCTCCACAGGCTGCGGTGCCCTGGGAATGCCTGGCTGCTGGGGCTCCGAAGAACTGTCGGGTTTCGGCGGATGTATATTTTGCATTGCAGCGGACTTCAGTGTCGACAGACGCGTCCCAAAAATCGTGCAGTAAATTCAGAGGAGCAGCGCACAAGTCCTCCTGCACATCTTATGCAGCTATACAGACGGTCGCTGCGGCAAAATGCCTTTTCGGCAGTCAGCCCACCCTACGGTGCCAAAAAGACGTCACCTCAGAACGCGGAGGTTCCGAAGTACGATAGCCCGCCTCTTCAAGAGCCCAGCAGAGTAGGGCAGTATTGGCAGGAGGGTCAACCAAGAGAGACAGCGGAGTGTCCTCTGCAAGGAGCTGTCTGAGTTCTTCCCTCGTGGGCTGAGCCGGCCCACATGCCTGCAAGACTGGCGGAGCCGCAGAGTACCCCTGCCAATGTCCGGCACGCACACTGCGTGCCTGACGTCTGTCCTCAGCCTCCGCCGCCGCAATAGCCGACGCGTCCATGGGCGGCACAAGAAGGCAAGTCCTGCTCAGGCAGGCATGGGAACCCTTGAGGTGGCGTTGCAGGCGGGAAATGGTATGGTAGTGTCGCAGGCAAGCAACACATGTAGGGTGGCTGGAGAAGAGCCTGGCAGGGCTAGGCACTTTATGCTTGCGAGCAATGTGCACGCCGCGAAACTTACGCAAGGCAAAGCGCGCATCGCAAAAAGGGCACGCAAAAAGCAACACCGGCTGGTCCGTAGGAACGGCAGCGGGCCAGAAGTGAGCAGGGCTCGGCTGTCGTGCCATTTCCGCAGGTCCAAGAGGCAGAGCCGGTCAGCCGCTTGCAGCTGTCGCTTCCACCAGGTGCGGTCGTCCTGCATCGCCGCGATAAGGGCGCGGACGGGGCAGGGCTCTGCAAGAAGAAGGCTCGCAGCAGGACGGTAAAGCACAACATGTCGGATGTCTTGCTCCAGCGACCCGAGCCAAGACCGGGTAGTGTCTGCCTCCCACTGCAAGAACAACAGCTGGCGCAAAGTCGCGGGCCCGTGTTCCAAAACCCGAAGGAGAAGCCCAGCACGGGCTCGCGCTAGCGCGAGGGGCGGAGTGGTGGCCTGAGCAAGATGAAGAACATCGTAGGAGTGTGCTCGGCGGCAAGAGGCGGTCCTTGGCTGTAGCGCCCGCCACAAAGCCACATAGTAGCGGGCCCAAAGCCTCCAGTGACCTTGCACATGGAGCTCGACGGTGGCAGTCCCAAAAGCAAACTTGGAGACTACCAACGAACGCAGGAGATGTCGTCGGGTGGCGATAGGGATACTGGGATTGCCGAACAGCGGGCCACGGAGCGGCTTGAGACTCCATGCGGCCTGGGAGTGACGGTAGTGGATCTCCGGAACAACTGTAGCACTGCTTGTAACCACTCCCCCAAGATGTTTGTATGCTTGGACAAGGGGCAGTCGGTGAACCTGGCCTGTGATGCCGTCCGCAACAGGCAGCCAGTAGCTACCTTCCTGACAACAGATACCTAGACTGGTGTCGAAAGCAAGAGCGGAGGGCAAAAGGGCAGCCGTCTTGTCCGGGCCAAAAGCAAGCTGGATACCGTTGGCCGTAGCGTGGGTCAGGAAGACAGCAGTGGCGGCCTGGACTCGGGTGACAAGGGAAGGGCCATCCCCAGCGGCATGCATGGAGACGAAATCGTCAGCCCAGGAGGCCGGCCCAAGCACAGTGGGAGGCGACGGCGCCTCCCAAGGTGGCGCGGACTTGCCCATGGCCAAAGGAGTATGTAAGCGCTGGGCAACCAGGGCAGCCTGGACGGCGGAGACATAGGCACTAAAACTGACAGCGAAGAAAAGGTCTGCCAGAGGGTCTCCTGGCCTTACACCGGCGGAGGTAGCAACAAGCGGTGCGCTTCTGTCCAGACGAAACCACGTACCGGTAGAGATCTCCCTGGTGAGAGCCGCAGCATGTGAGGAGTCACTGCAATCGGCTAGGGAAGCCAGGGCCCCAAGAACACGACGTAGCTCCGCATGCGCAGCTGCAGGGACACCCAAACGGTGGAACAGGGAGAGGACGACCCGATCCTCTAGGACGTCGCCAGTGAGGGTCTCCCTCAGAACCTGGTAGTAGGCGGCCCGGACATCATAGAAGACAAGAGCAGGCAGGGCGGATGTATAGGGCATTTATACGCGTCTGCAAGAGAATCTATAGGTTCTGTAAGGGTTCTATGGGGGATCTATCAGGGTTCTGTAAGGGGTCTATGTGGACTCTGGAAGGGTTCAATAAGGGTTCTGTACGGGTTCTTTTGCGAGTCTTATGAGAGTTCTCTCAAAGTTGTATAAGGGCTCATTTAGGCACCTGAAACTATGAGGGGTTTAACAATGCTTCTATAGCGAAATATAGCGAGTTTATACGGGTGCTACATGGGTTTTGCAAAGGTTTAGGGTGTAGGATTCATCCGCGCTTAGCTTGGTTAGCCTAAGCCCTCAACTCGAAGCCGTAAGCCCCAAACCAGGGCGCCAAACTGCCAAAAGCCGGATGATTATCAGTCAGTATCGAGCAAAGAGCCGCCAGAGTAGGGTGATAAGTAAGCTAACTGTGGTTATATACGTTTTAGTTAGTTATGGTTCATGACTACTTAGCCCGCATTGGCGGTACTTCTACTTACAACCCTCCAGTTGTCTTTGCCCGAAATAGTACGGTGGGTTCAAAGCTCGGAGGTTTCGAGGCGCTGGGGCCGCGAATAAGCCCAGTGAGCGAGTATGCAGGGCTGGCCGAAAACTTTGGAGAGTGAGTGTGTTGGTGAAGGGTCGAGGAGACGACTACCGCTGCGATGCACAAGAGGCTGTGTCGTAGAATTTGAGGTATGAAACCACAACTAACTGCGAAGTACCCGAAATCCGAAACGCCACGCTTGGAAAGCTCAGGAGTTGTGGGCTGAGGCACGGCAGGGGCAGGGCAGGTGGAGGGTTCCATTCGAGATGTTTTGTTTATGTGGTCGTCTTTATTTTCTCAGCTGAAGCGAAAGATATACTGTATCTTGCTGCCATGCTAGTCGATCTCACAGTGATTTGGTGGTTGGGTGGCAATGTGGACGTAGTCGTCTCTGCTTCTTCAGGCTGGAACCATGGCTGTCCCTTGTTGGCGTGGCTTTCCGGAACTCGGTCGCTCTTGGAAGCTTCGTCTAACGGCGCTCGCGGCACAGCGTCGAAGGTGTCCAGAAGCTTGGGCAGCGCACATTGATGGGCTGCTTTCTTGGATGCGAGCAATGCCTGACAAGCCACTGCCTCACTTGGGCCAGATGCTGCTGACGGTAGCGCAAGTCTTCTTCGACGAAGCAATTGAGGGCGGGCACAACTCGATTGACGCCGGCACTTGCGATGAACTGCTGGCCGTGCTGTCGTCTTGCCAGCGGGATCTCGTTCGCAGCGAGAGCTGTCCGTTGCTGCAGCCCCACCAAGAAGAGGCTGTTGTCACCGCTGCCAAGGCTGGTATTCAGCAGAGAAGGGCTCTGTTCATGGATGCACACGTTGCTCTGCACGCCGTAAGCCCTGTAGCCGTAAAGGATGGCTCGTCCTCGTCGGCCAAGCTCGTGGCAGTCTTCTACCTGGTCGCCGGAGCCTTTCGAGGACACCGGGCTTCTGGGCACAACACTGTCCAAGGGGAATGGGTTCTGGGGACGATTATTGGGGATTATGTAGGGGCTACTATAAGGATCCATTCCCCCATTCCCTGGAATGCTTCTAGCCACAGTTGCCTCGAACTTTTCACCCCTGACCAGATGCTCTCGTGGCGGGTGACAGCATGACGCTGCGGTCTTCAGCGCAGCTCCTCCTGCGGGCAGCAGAGGCCTCTAGACAGATGAGCCATGCATGCTAGTGCCATGTTTCCAGTCCTGCAATCGGCCAGGTGTCGAAGAGCAAGGCAGCTGCTTTCCGAAAAGATGAGAAGGCGTTAGTGGCGCTGAGCTTGTGCGTAGCATTTGTTCTGTCGAGACGTCCTAGCTACCAGCATGTCTTGCAAAAGCACATGAACTGAAGTCCATCGATCTCTGCTCTAGTTTGTGGAGGGGGTTTGCTGTTGTGCCCAGCACAGGTGCCAAACACGGACAACTGCCGGAGCCGCTCACGCAGCCCTCGGCGTGACACGCCCGATGGTGTCTTGAGTTCTTCGTGGACTCGAGAATACTGGTCCCTGTGCAAGCAGGCAGATTCAACTGCGTGAGAGTTCTTGGACACTCGGCAGTGCGCTCACTATGAGCTGTGCCAGCACCTTTGCAGTGGGTGTCAGGATTGCCAAGTTTAAGTGAGAGGGGAACAGCGCAGAAGGGTGGACAGGAGCTGTCAGACTCGGAGCTCGCACAGACGAGACGTCTGTAGCGACTACAGTTCAGGTCTTCCTTGCTATAGCCGAAAGCTGGGCAGGTCGTTCCGCTGTG
Source organism: Symbiodinium sp. clade A Y106 (assembly GCA_003297005.1). NCBI lineage: Eukaryota > Dinophyceae > Suessiales > Symbiodiniaceae > Symbiodinium > Symbiodinium sp. clade A. The sequence goes on along the minus strand of BGNK01003112.1, from coordinate 38,851 downwards.
CTCGGCTGTGTCTCTCCTCTTCCTCACGGAGCTTCGCTCCATGCAGCGGGTCGTGGAATCGCTCGGCGACGCCAGCCCCTTGGATGATTCTGAGGCTCCAAAGCTTGTTCTGTACCCTGAGCCCTATGTAGGGAGGTCCGATGGTGCCTCAGTCAGTAACTGGGTGGAATAGGGATGGAGAACTACAAAGACTAAGACGCCTCCAGGTATTGAAGCAGAATCGAAATTCTGTTTCTTGCTGGGTTGTGAACTAGACTCCCGCTCAGGCCCCGAAACCCTAAACCCGAAGCCCACTTTGCAGGAATGGCGCAGTACTTCTTCAGCGAGCCGCACAAGGAGCTGCAGCCCTCCGTCGAGGTAGCAAAGCTCTCCTCCGGAGAGTGGCTGAAGGAGGTGGGAGTTTCAGAACATGGGAACCCTACTATAGAACCCTCGAATCACAGGAGCCTTCATTCTAAGAACCCTGAGAAAGGCAGCCCCAGTTTTATCAAACTCGCAGGTGAGGGGCGACCTCTCCCTTGCTTGGCTGCAGGCCGGACAGAAGAAGGCTAAACGTCTTTAAACCCTTGGCTATCCCAGGCTTGAAGAAGGTGCAGCATGCCATCATCATATTCGTCATCACCGTAATCATCATCGTCATCATCATCATCGTTATCTCATCACCATCATCATCATCATCATCATCATCATCATCATCATCACACCATCATCAGCAACATCATCGCCGTCATAGTCAAAGTCATAGTCACTCTACCACCATCACTACCACGTGGCTATGGTCATGACAATATTCATGATGAGCACAGTCATCGCCACAATTATCGCCATAAGGCTTAGAATCATCATTATCATAGTCGCCCTCCTCCTCCTCCTCTTCTTCATCATCATCATCACTATCACTGCTCCACATTCGCCATAGCTATCATCGCCATCTTATCGTAACCATCATGTTCGGTTTCTTTATCACCACAGGCATCATCAGTATCGTTGCCTTATATCGGGAAGCATCCAACGTATGATCTGATGATGCATAGGGCTTCTATATCTTAGTATCTGGCATGGTGATGAAATGGTGGTAACGACGGTTACTGCGACGCTTCATGTGATACATTTTGTTATCTTTGTTGGTTCAGAAACTACCGAGGTGGACTGGCAGGGCCCCCTGTTGCGGATCACACGTTCGCTGGACAGTGGTCTCGGGCCGGCCAGTCACTCGCAGCTCGTGTCCCAGCAGGTCCGAAACTTACTGGCTTGCTCTCTAGGGTTTTGGGGGGTCCCTATTATAGTTATAGTATACTATACCCCCAACCCCTATTCTAATTATTAAGCCCCCTACATTGTAAGCCCTAACAGTGTTCGTTGTCGTCATAGTAGCTGCAGGGACGTCGGATTACTACTCTTATCATCTTATCATCTTATCGTTGCTATCTTTGTTCATGCTGGTCTGGTGCTATCATACGTAGTATCAGTTGTCTGTCGTCCGGAGGTCGTGAAGGCAGTAAGTGGAGCAGGACACGCCACAGCAAGCTGTCGTTGGTGTTGCAGCTTGAGAAGCAGAAGCAGAAAAGGAGCAGGAGGAGAAGTCGCAGTCGTAGTGGAGGTACTATTCGCAGTCGTTCTCGTGATTTCGGCGGTAGGAGAGGTGCTAGCAGTAGCGCGGAGAACCTCTTCATGGACTGGAACGATAAGCACATTAGAATCAGTAATTCTATTCGAGTGTTCAAAAGACCACGAAGGCTGACAGTGTAAGAAGCAAGAATCAGAATGAGACCATTAGTTCGTGCAAGATACATCTTTTCAGGAAGACTGCACAGCAGCATGAACGACAGCAGCAACAAATAGCAGCAGCAACAGCAACAGCTCGACCGCCACAGGCAGCAGCAACAGCAACACCGACGCAAGCGCAACGACAGCAGAATCAGCAATCACGGGCGTAGCACAAAGTCAACAGCATCGAGTCTACGAGCAATATTTGAGCTGGACGCAGTAGTTGTGCAAAAGTATTTGTGCCAAAGCCGCCAGCGCGGGGAGCACCCATCGAAACAGATTGTAAATTAGAATATGGGAGTTTCCGAAAATTAGGGGTACCTTTTTTTTGGGGACCTTATAGTAAGGATCCCACTATTTAGGGTACCATATTAGGGTCCTCTATTATAGGAAACTCCCATATGAAGCACCGTGGACATAGATTCTGGAACAGTTGAGGCCTTCAGCTATCTGTGTGGTTGGCTTGTTTAGTTTCGCCTAATGCTCAAATCCCGAGTTGCAATCAAATGCTCAGTCAAGGCCAAAACCTGCACAGTTGCATTGCAGGTTCTTCTTCCGCACGGTGTGCTCCCGTGCCTGCAGGACAGCACCTGGCAATCATCACTTAAGGCATTCTATTCGAGAGGCGGGCCCTAAATTTCTAAACTCTACTAGTACTGGTAATGGTAATAGTAATAGCCTGGTAATAGTGAAGGTGATACTGATAATGATACTGATACTGATGGTGATGGTGGTAGTGACGGTGATGTTTATGGTAATGCTAATGGTAATGCAAATGTTAATGTACTAGTACCAGTAGTAGTACTACTGCTAGGAATAGCGATAGTACTAGTCATAGTAATAGTAAGGGTCAAGCAATAATAGAAGCAGCAGTAGAACCCTGAACCCAAAACCCCTAAACCCTAAACCCCTAAACCCTAAACCCCTAAACCCTGAACCCAGGAGGAGCTCCGCAGCCTCCATGCGCTTAACGGCCAAAAGATCCGCGAGCTTTGGCAGAGGGACGACAAGGGCACCGAGGCAAGGGTTGATGGTTTAGGGTAAGGATGTAATGAATCGTTTCAGCTTCACAGTAACGGGTTCTTTTTGGGTCATGGTTCAGGGTTTCAGGGTTTCAGGGTTCAGGGATTGCGGGCTTCGTGGTCTGAGGACTGGGGTTTAGGAACTTCAGTGCTTACGGCTTTGGATTTACGGTGTTGCAGTATTCGGAAGGGGCTTGCTCCTCATACTCCCGTGAGCGATGCATTCGGCTGCAGGCTCTTATTGTTCTGATGTGGTCGGGTCTAATGTCTAATGTTGCTACTCTTGTCGTCGTTGTTGTTGTCGTAGTAGACGTAGTAGTAGTGGTGGTGGTGGTGGTGGTGGTGGTAGGAAGAGGAGGAGGCGAGGAGGAGGAGGAGACGTAGCAGTAGTGGTACTAGTATTAGTAGTCGTGTTGGCACCAGGCATGCGAGCATTTGGTGTATGTTGTTGCTTTTTTGTTTGCCTTGTACACCACGGGAATCATCGGTCGTCGCAAGTACGGCCAGTGGAGCGGAGATGGACATGTTCAGTCAGCAGTCAGCAGTCAGCAGTGACCCACAGCAAGTCATGCATCGAAATTCTACATCATGTGCGGGTCCTCAAAAACCATGTGTTCTTTCGTCGGCACAGGAATTTCTTCAAAGGGAAGCCAGATCTCTCTTCACTCTGTTCCAGGCTGTCCGGCGCGAGTTCTGGAACAGCCGCAAACGCTTCGACGCCGAGCTAGGGCGGATCGCAGAGAAAGTGGAGCAGGCGCACCGAAGCCCAAGCGAACCCCCAACCCTACACCCTGAAATCCCACAACCCCAAACCCTGAACCTTCTTTGTGAACATGTGGGCTGCTGTCAAACTTAGCCGCGGAACCCTAAACAAGATGTGGGCCATTTCGGACGTCGATATCAAAATCAGTCTTCAGGACGCGCCTTCCGGAATCTCTTGCATCAGTCTTGTAGGTGCTCTTTGGGTTTGTTATTATTATTTTCGACACGTCTGGATGTGGCTGTCATTGTTGTGCTTCTTTTCGTTCGCGGCTTCATGAGGGTTTATTGGACCCGACAACCCTGAGAGAACAAGCAGCCAGTATACGTTCGAGGCAGAATCCATGCGAAGACAGACAGCTACAGGTACAGCCATGACAGCAAGCTAACGGAAGCGGGGATCTTCGCGAGAATCTCGATTATGTGGCATAGCACTTAGGTATCTAGGGTTTAGTGTGTGGGCGTTCAACTTCTTGTGTTCCAGTGAGAATGGTTCTGCTTCCGGTCGTGCACCTCGACTGCCATTGTTGAACTCGTCGATCTCCCCGTGCTTTGCAGCTGCATGATCTTGAAGCTCCATCCAGAGATTCTTATCTTCAAAACCGTCCGCCGAATTCGGTAAAATCTTACGAGAAGCCACAGGCCCCTGATGAACAAAGACATCTTCCCATACCCCTTCTCCTACCCTGATAGTATCTCTTCTTGGAAACCCTTAAAGGATACAAGAAACCCTAAAGGAACCCTTAAAAAAGAGCCCCCTTTATCCCTTAAAAGGAGCCCTTATAGTAACCAAGCCTTACAGAAAAACCCTCGCATGAACCCGGGCCCCCCCCAGCCGAGCCCCGAAATCGAAGGAGATCCCGGTTTAGGGCTTAGGCTTGAGCCAAAAAAACCCTCAAGCCTACTTACATGATCATGGGACTTAGTACGTAGGCTTATAAGCAAGGTGACTATAGCCATACTATATATATATATATATATATTTATACATATATATAGTTATACTTATATATATATATATGTACTTATAACCCCAAGTAAGGTACCTATAGCCCTCCAAGTAAACCCTGATCGCAGGAGATCCTGGGTCCTTGGCGATTTCTGCTGGCCCCGTGGCCGCAGACGGATCAGGCGCAGCAGACTCTCCTGGCACAGTTGGATGGCTGGATCGAGGAGACGGGTCATAGAACGGTAAGCAGGGGGTTAGTGTCTTCAGTTGCGAGGACCAGAAAACATGGAGTAACGATGAATCTGTCTTCCGCAAACGCTTACAGGCTGCAGAAGTCAATCTCGCCGAAAATAGCCGTACCTCTTATTGCAGCCCTTCAAGCACCCTTTTAAAGTAACCCTTTTTTTGTCACCCTTTTATGGTAACACTTTCAGTAGCCCTTCTTTGGTAACCCCTACAGTAAAGCGAGCAGGAGGCAGCATCCGCTAGCCACCGAACGCTGCGCAGTGCGCAAAGCCGACAGCAGCCGCCGCTGCGACCTGAGGACAGAACTGCTGGGCTTCGGGTTTAGGGTTTAGGGGTTTAGGGGTTAGGGGTTTAGGGTTTAGGGGTTTAGGGTTTAGGGTTTAGGGGTTTAGAGGGCTTAGGGTGTAATTCGGGGGTGGTTGGGTAGGGGATTTCAGAGTTTAGGGTTCGAAGTTTGGAGCTTGCAGGGTTTACCTGGACCCCATAAGACCCACCTGTTTGGGGCTCCTTATTATGATTTCCGTATATGAGTCGTTGATTGCAAGGCTAGGTTATTGGGGGTAGGTGGGTTTGGTTTAGGGTTTTCGGGTCTGGTGCTTCGGGCTTACTTAAGGTTAGGCTTTAAGAGTTTTGGGATGAGGGTTTCGTGTTTCGGATTCGTCCGGAAGCATCGAATTCAAATCAGTCTGCTTCTTCCCCTTATTCTTGTCCTTATCTTCACTATTATTGCGGGTAATGCGGTTAGAACAATCATGGGCCATCATCATAGTCGCTACTTGTAGCTTGAATGTTGCTGTTGATCCGTTTAATGTTGTCGTTGCGCAAGCCAAGTCTGTCGCGATCATGGCCACAATCATTGCTATTCCTGGATTCCTGCCATTACTCAACTCCCGGGGCCCCAAGCCCCCAAAAGCCGTAAATCAGAATCTCTTCAAGTCTCAGGCTGGATGAGAGTTCTAGGCTGAATTATTTCAGGGCTGCGAGGCTTCGATTTCTGGGGGCCGTGGGTTTGTGTCGGGGTTTCTTGGTTTTGGGCTTGTGAGTTCGAGGCTCTTAGCGATTGGGTTTAGGTGGTATGGCCTATGAGGGTTGTAGAACTTGGGGTTTTGAGGAGTAGTAGGATCTCAGGCATTGCCGACCTGCAAGAGCAAGGGCTAGGGTTGCGAGAATCGGGGCGTAGGTCCAGGCTTGATCACTGGCTTCGGGATTTGATTTTGATGGTCGTATTCGTAAGTGTTTGTGTGACTTTTGCCAGGGTTGCAAGATACCCTAAACCCTAAACCTTCAACAGATTAAGTTTAGGACTTAGAGCTGCAGGCCTTTGGGGGCTTGAGGGGCTCAAAGTGGGGCCACGTTTTTCCACGCTTCCGGGTGTGGAGGCTTCCAAGCCCTAAAGCCCTAGAGCTTAGCACCCTCAACCCCCGCTGGCGGGGAAAGGAAAAGACATGCAAACCGGCTCTGGGGGGTTTACCTAGTAGTAGAGTAGGTAACCTTTAACCTTTTGGGATAGTCTAATCCCTATATAATCCTTATATTGTGAAAAAGGTTAACCTTTGGTTCCCCATGATACCCGACAAGTAGGTTTTAGGACTTGAGAGTTTGATTGGTGCAGGGTTTCAGGCTTTCCGTGAAGCATTGTCTCAGGTTGTAGTGTTCAACTGTTGCATGTTTCGATTCGAGCGTTTGAGGCCCTCAACTAAAATCCTGAAGCCCAGAGTCCAACAACCCGTAAAGGTCCAGCCACAGATTGAAGATGCAAGACTCCTGCAAAAGCCTACGCCATAGAAGGATGCCCAGCAGCGCTTCCTTCTCGTGACCCGGTGTGGGAAAACTACTTCGAGGATCATGGGACTTAGTAAGTAGGGTTAAGTACCTTAACTAAGGTTATAAGTAGATATGACTATAGTTACCCTACTTATAACCCTACTTACTAAGTCCCCTGATCCTCCAAGTAGACCCTAAACCCTCAACCCTACAGATCCCTTTAAAGAACCCCTAGAGATCCCTTTAAAGAACCTCCAAGTATGGATTTGGAGACCATGTGGCATCTCCAGGTTTCCGAGTTCGAGGCTGTCTTGCGTTTTGTAGATTAGGGTTTAGGGTTCTAGGGTTTGGGGTTTAGGGTTTAGGGTTTTGGCGATTTTCGGTCAAAGCTTTCAGGTCTTGGGTTTTACAGTCTGGGGTTTAGGGTGGGTTGCAGATCCAGCCTCCACTGAACCCCCGAGTCCTGATTCCTGATATTTTGTATGCAGCCACCAAACCAAGGCCCCAAGCTCAAAGCCTCACATCAACCCAGCGAGAAGCCATGTAAGATCCCGTCAAGCCAAAGCCCTAAGTCTTGAAATCCCTAACTTTGCTGTTGCACCTTCCACCAATACCTGCGGACAAGAGGCATACAGAAAAGAACTGGACGGCCACAAGTCCTAACCCTAGACGTTCAACTTTGAACACCAAAGCAGTAAAAATTACCAAAAAGCTTTGCTGATTCAGGCTCCCATGCCAGGGGCACGTTTGGGACCCGTGCCGTTTTATCGCTTTTTTCAGCAGCCTCTGGGCCGAGGCATTGTTGTTCCTGGAAGCGGAGAAGCTCGAGGTACATGGGAGTTTCCGGGGACCCTAATATAGTACCCTAAATAGGAGGATCTTTATTATAAGGACCCCAAAATAAACTCCTACATCCCTTCAGATTTCAGACATTGGGTTGCTCAAGATTTGGGGTTTTAGTGCTTGGTGTGCTTTGCGTCTCTCTGCTTTTCGTGTTGTGAGCGTCTTGCCAAGCTCTTCATTGTTGCTTCCGTTGTTTTTGCCTTGCCAAAACTGGGAGTCCGTAACCCTGAAGCTCGGACTGTACCATCACCACCGCCATCGAAAGAAGTCACGGGGATAAAGCAACATGAACATTGTTACTTGTTTGTGCGAAGTTTATGTACAGCAATCACACTACTGCCGGCCGTAGAATTAGCATGATGCCATAGGTATGATGCCATTTGCACCTACTATAGCATCACATTGCAGTTTCGGTCGGGTTTCGTAGGTAGCAAACGTACTTGGTACAAGTTTTGGTAATCAGATAAAGGGGCGCAGTAGGGAAAACAAGGTAAAGTCGCCTGATGATACGGTAGCACGTCAAAATGTGCCTTCCACAACAAAACGACTTTCACATACCGCAGGGACACAGATTTTGTGAGACAAACCTGTATATCAGATCATGAGCTCAGCATAGCAGGCGATAGATCAGGATGCAACATATGTGTATAGAGTGAAAGCAATGTAGGCATAGTGGAATAAATCAAAACACAGCTAGAAGATGACCTGGCAACATCGCGAGATATGACCGTGCAATACTGCAACTGCAGGTATGAGTTGCACCAAAGTTTCAAACAAAAGACTCGCTGAACATTCATAAGTTGACGGAGCACGATCACTACAATGTGGCAATGAATCTAGCAATTAGAAGGCATCATCACAGAACTGTGCAAGAGCATAATCATATCACGCTGGTCCTATTGAAATAGACTGTCGGAGTGTCGGAGTAATGTAGCAAGACCTATGCTGATAGTGGGTGCTTGATGTAGAACTGGCAGTGAACAGTGCATACATAGAATATGCATGTTCGTTGATGTGAAAGGAGAAGCTGATATTCGATATCTATCTCTATCTCTCAATCTGTCTACCTGCCTATCTGTCAATCTGTCTAACTGTCTATCTCTCTATCTGTCTATCTACCTACCTATCTAGCTATCTATCTATCTGCCTTTTATCCATCTATTTGTCTCATTTATGTATATGTAGATATTCGTGATTGCAGACATATCAAGCCGGGCTGCCTGGTAAGGTTTACGGTTGGCTTCTTGTCAAGAGCCAGCCTCGTCACTGTAGTGTTCAATCTATCATCGTGTTCCAGGCCGGCGCCTCCATATTCATGGGATAGCAATTGTAAAAACCTCCTCTTCTGATGGTCTGTCGCACGTACGTTCATTGGGGTTTGTTGCAGATTTCGGGACTTCTAAAAGCCCCTGGCTCAAGCGAAAACTTCCATTCCCGAATCCGAACCTGAAACCCGGGAACCCGGAAGAACCAGAGTGACATGCTCCGCTCTCTTGCAGGCAGGTGAGATAGCGACGGTGCTGGAGGCACGGAAAGGGAGAGTCTGTTGCTTCTCTTTTAGGGTTTGGGTTGCGAGTCGAATGAGACTTGAGGGTTGGGTTTGGTCTTGGCTCGCTTCGAACCCTGGCTCATGCTGCGGTCAGACGGTCAGTTAGGACCATCTCGTGCAGTCCATGTCAGCAGATTTGTTGGAATGGCGAGCGTGCAGAGAGTTTTCTGGGTGACATTGTAGAAACCCAAAAGTCTCTGCTGCAAACCAGGCACTTCTTGACTCCTCGTTTGCAAAGTCTTGGCCGTAGGACAAGGACTAGGCAAGCCGGCCCACCTGCAGCAAGCTCGGAGGCAAAAGTGCGGAATGCCTCTTTTCCAATGGTCTTAGATCCAACACCCTAGACCTGCATAACGAGCATGCGAGAGAAGACTCGACCCGCTAGTCAGTCACCACAACGCCTTTTGTCAGATGTTCTGGCCCGGTAACAGCTCCCAGCTGCGGCGCACAGCGTCGTCGTTGAAGAGGCCCTGGGCACATGTTTGTTCGTGCATTTGTTAAAGGCTTGCCTGTTGGCTTTAGGGAAGCAGCTAGTTGCTCCGATGCAGGTATCTTTTCCCTTCCGCCGGTCCTTGCACTTCACCTGTACTTACATCAAGGAAGGATAGGCATCTGGAGAAACAAGAGTTTTGGGAGTCCCTGCTAAGTTGCTTCAGAGGGCCCTGTCTTCTGAGCAAGAGAACCCAACCGTAGGCCGAAAGCCCCAAAGCCGAAACCCTAAACCCTGGACCCTAACCTCGCAAAGCCTATACGCAGTAAAGCAACCGTGAAGACAAAAGCGCTAAACCCTGGACGCTAAATTCAAGAGGTACCGATCGGATTGCCGAACGGTCTTGGAAGCCGCAGAGATGTCGCAGGAGGAGCCAAGGGTTTGAGATTTAGGGTTTACGGTATGGCGTTAACGGTTCAGGTTTGGGGTTCAGGGTCTTGGGTTAAGGGTTCAGATGCTGGGGGGTTTGGGTCTAGTATTTGGGGTTTAGAGGTCTAGAGTTCAGCGGTTTTGGAGGATTGGAGCCAAGATGGGGTGAGGTTCATGCTGCGTGTGCGTGCGAGCGGGCAGATTGCGCTCAACGTACTTGGAGGCCACGCAACGCATAGAATGCAGATGAATACAGCTAGCGATTTTCATTGACGTGCTAATCTAGCAACCCTTGCACGCCCAAATCTCAACGCACCTGCCCATGAGACACGAAAGGAAAAAAGGCCCAATAGACCCCATCAGACCGAACACCAAACCCGAAGACTTAATCCAAAGACACCTCAAAGAACTCAGCTTCCCTAAACAAAAAACCCCAAAGCCTGAACCCCTAAACCCCTAAACCCCTAAACCCTAACCCAAGCTTCCGAGAGGCTCCTCTCCTCTTGTATGTGGATGCGACCGTCGCGCAGTTACCGTTGGAAGCCTGCGCCTGTTTGAGGCCGTGGGGATCATGGAGTCTCCTTTTTTTGATAATTCGTCTAAGGGGCTGCAGAAGCTTCTCCCATGGAGTGTTGTTTCAAGGAGTTTCGTTTGGAGATATCCTATGTGCAGACGGGTAGGGTGTGCGAGTTTGTCAATGATTCTCAGCACCGCCTCGCCTCTGTTCGGGCTTGGCGGCTTGTCGCGAGATCTGTCTGGATGCTCGTTGAATTGAATCACAATGCCAAATTTTCCAAAACCGAGACACGATCGTGACGGAACCCGAAACCCCATTGCATCTAAAACAAGTCCCGGGACCCTTAGCCTTCGCCTCGACCTCACACAAAATCACGGCTGCTTCGCCCCCGAAGGCACCGCCAGGTCGTCCGTGGGCTGGCTCCCAACATGACGTCGCTCAGACTCAGAAGCAATGCGCAGGTTACGAGTCATGTGGGGAGTGGTTACATGGAGGATCATGCGACTTAGTAAGTAGGGTTTCAAGTAAGGTAACTTTGCTTATATCTACTCATAACTCCGATGCTCCAGGTAATGGCGTAAGGGTCTGAGTTGTGGGGCATTTTGGTCATATGGTTTGTGTTTCAGGAGGTTCGGGGCTTTAGGAGTTTGGGGTTTAGGGGTGTAGGGGTTCAGGTTATGGGCTTCCGCGCGTCCGGGTTTTATGGTGGGCGTTAGGGTTTCGGATTTATGGAGCACGGCTGTTGGAGTCAGCGTTATGGCATGCTGCGGTACAGTATCAGATGGTCGCATCAATAAAAAGCCATGGTATGCAGACAAGACAAGACAGATACTTTCCATGAGAAAGTTGTTGTGCATAGCCGAAGAGCAGAGAACAGAAGAGTCAGAAGAGGACATCCAGAGCAAGAGACTACTAGCCAGACCTTGAAGCGCAAAAACAATAACAACCCAGGCTCAAAGCGCTCGCTGGCGCCGGGGACGTCAAGCCCAGGAGCCAGGGCTTCAAGTTTCCGGCTCAGTGTTCAGAGTTACGAATTGGGCTTCTGACCTTCGGGCTTGAGTTCAAAGGTTAGTCGGTGGCAGTAAGGGAGAACATCAGGTAGGCCCCAGGGGCCTCCTCGCGCCAGGACGGGCTATTTCATCATCGACCCGGCGGAGGACTGCAGCAACATGGGTGACGTGCGCCAGCTGCTGGCTCGCTGGAGCTCTCACGGACAGGCCGGCTTCATCCACAGCCGTGGGCATTTTTGAGTCAGGGTCACCTGGGCCCTGTTTTAGGACTGCGAAGTGGGGATGTTTCTGGGACTGCGAAGTGGGTCCTCTGCCAAAGTTTCCTGCAGAGGCCTGGCACGGCCACACCGGGCAGCCCATGCCTGCGTCGAAGGAAGATGCTGGGCTGCAAGCGGGCTGTCTGGATGCCCTAATCCCACATACCCGACCGGATGCAAGACCCCGAAAGAGGGATTGCCTTGCGGCGACTCGAACCTCAAGTTCCGCTTGTGGGGCCGTCGGTCTGCTACCTCAGCAGGTCCACCAAATGGTTTGATACGAGGTTTTCGAGGTTGCAGCCAGGCCTAACCTAAACCCTAAACCCTAAACCGCTTTTTGTTGAGCTCTTCAACGCCAGTAGAGTCCTGAACCAGCTTGAGATCAACCCTGCAAGATTCAAGAACATCGAAGGCCTAGAACTTAGACACATCGGCCCTAAACCCTAAACGAGAAAGGTCTTGGAAGAGCTGTGCTGCAACGACGTCTTTATCTACCTGGGACACGGGGAGCGAGCGAGGTGCCTATTCCGGGGGCTTACGGCTTCCTTTAGGGTTCAGGGTCCTGCTTTCTGAAGGATTCAAGTTTCTTGGGCTGTGCCATCAGCCATCCTCCTGGATGTAAGGATGCACATTAAAAGCCCGAAGCCCCAAACTCTGTCCCTCCTGTATTTTTTGACCGTCTGCTCTTGCGCCCGGCAGGCAGCTGCTGCGGCAGGATGAGCTGCAGAACCTCGGCTCTGACGTGTTGAGTTGTCCACCATGGTCTTAGAACTAGTACTTTAGTGAAAACGAGCGGTCTTTGTAGGAGACCAGGGTCTGAATTTTCGATATGCCCTTCCAGTCTAGTCTTCAAGTCGTTTGGACAAGAGTAGCTGGAGTGCAAGCCAGTACAGTTGCAAGCCAAGTGTACCAGAATGGGATGGAAGATGTAGAAGGACCGAGACGTAGGTTCGCAAGATGAATCTAGAAGAGCCAAAAGACCTGTCCTGTGCAGATTCAGCTACGATCGTGAATCTGCACTCCGCCCTCCAAAGACCTTCGCATCTTGACCCCCCGAACTCCGCAGTGCCCAAAAGCCGTCAAAGCTAGAGAAAGGAACCTTTGCCAAGGCTGGCAGGACCCACCAAGGGTGCTTCCCAGGCCTCCCAGGCCTCCAGCGAGGAGAGACACGGCAACCTGCAGGTTTGGATGTTTCGTGATCTTGTTCCTACCTTCGGTTAGTAGGGAATGGAAGAATGGTAGTAACAGAAGAAATAATTGTACCCCATTCCTCCATTCCCTACTAACCAAAGGTAAGTGTTGTAAGCATTTGCGGGTTGCTCTTGATGCAGAAGGCAGAAGGCAACCAGGCGAGCTCCATAACCGCAGTTGCAAGCTTCAACTACTTGCATGGTTACATAACGCAACAACCACAGAATGATTAGGCATGCAAAGGCACATGCCGCATAAATGCATAGTTATATCGTCCTTATACACATGTACAGTTGAACGACGCAATGGGTCAATTGAAACAAGCAGGTAGCTAGATAACTGTTTATAAGTTTCCAGACGTCCTCCTAACCCCCAGAACCTGTATGAGCTTCCGACTCTTATGCGAGGAAGACAAGGTCCTGGCAGGAAGCCCAAAATCCACAAAGCTCAGCTCAGCAGAAACATATGCCAGTCTACCCTAAGCCCTGAAGCCCTAAATCCCCTAAGCCCGAAATTTTGGAATCCTTAACCCCCCCCCCCCAACCACGGGAAAACCCGAAAAAGCCGAAAGCAGAAGCCTTGTCCAGGAGAGCTCCCAAGAATCCCTGGAGGAGCCTCCCGGAAGCGAGTCTGCCAAGCGGGGGCTCAGGCAAAGGGGGGGGGAGGAGCTAGGTTTTCGAGGATTATGTGGTTTTGGGGGGGTTTGTTAAGGGCTGCTCAGGTTTTCGGGTTTAGGGGGGTTCAGGGGTTTCGTTTATTTAAAGGCTTCGGGTACCAGAAAAGCTCACCTGAGTCTTGCTTTCGCTTCGGATTTCACATTTCACAGGAAAGTCTATCGTCGTGGAGGATGCCAGTATCCTGCCAGCCAATCTGCATCAGCGAGCATTGGGGACGGGCGGCTGCGGTTACGGTGTCTTCTCAATTGGGGCATGCACTCGGGCTTGTGGCTTCTACCAGGTTTTTTGTTTACGACTGCTTTGCAGACACATCTTGAAGGAACCGATGTTACATCCTTCAGAAACAGAGGTCTTCAGCCCCAAAGCCTTTTGCAAATCCGATACCTTGCACGACAATGCTATAACCACGCCGAAATTCCCTGAACCGTAAATAGGTCCATTCTCATGCTGCTCGGATGCAGCAGTGTGCGGCTGCAGCGGCCCAGTGCTCAGGCGGACAGCGCAAATCTTCAGGGGCGTTTGAGTTGCTTTAAGCTTTCAATCTTCTTGGAGTTTCGAATTGTATGTGTGGTCCCAGCTATCATGTGGCCTTGACAGCCAAGATCACAGAACAGCTAGAATAATCAAGGCGGCAAAGAACCACAACAACCACCTGACGCTGTCACCCGAAAGCACTGATGACAAAAGCCTCCAGACGAAAGAACTTCAGGTGCCTGACATCCCGGAAAGTTTTGGGTGTTGTAAAGCTACCAAAATGGTTTGACGCCGCTAAAACCACTAGTAATATTTACTTATGATACCAATACTAATCATCATAATCTTCAGAACAATCATACTAATACTACCAATCATATCCATAATCGCAGGGTCGGCGTGGAGACTTCGAGTCTTTCGGGCTTGCGAGCAGCGCTTTGTTGGGCGGTGCCCCCTTGGTGCTCGGGGCACAGTGGCTCGGAGGAGTTAGGGGTCTACTAAGTAGGGTTATAAGTAAGATAATGAAAGTTCGTAGGGTTATAAGTAAGGTAATTATAATTATATATCCACTGATAACCCTAATCAAGGTGCTTATGACCCCGATCCTCCAAGTAAAGCTTGGAGGTTTAGAGTCCAGAGCTCAGTGGTTTAGGGTCCAGCAATCTAGGCTCGGGGTTTACGCGTTTAGGTTAGTTTGAGCATTTCGGGATTTAGGGGTCCTTATGGCTTTTGGGGATGAGGGGTTTCAGGCTTCGTGTGGTATAACATGGATTGAAGCATTGTGGATGTCGGTTTTTGTTGCAACTTGACGTTTTACGATGTGTCTGAAGGAGGGGGGGGAGCACTTGGTGTGGGGTTTAGGGACCCCGGCTTGAGGATCATTCTTCCGACAACTGTGACATAAGGAGCCCTGCAACTGCGCGTAGACTCAATTTGCCCCCTGCTGGAGGGCACCATGGAGTTGCACTCTTGGCTCTCTTGCAGGGTTGAAGGACTGTGGCAAAGCAAGTTGCAAGTGCCCCAAATGGGAATGCTCTTTGTGTCGCGTTAGGGGTTTTGCGAGCCTTTCCTGAAGTTACTTGGAGGATCAGGGGACTTAGTAAGTAGGGTTGTCAGTAAGATAACTATAGTTATTATATCTACTTATAACCTTACTTAAGGTGCTTATAACCCTACTTACTAAGTCCCCTGATCCTCCAAGTACAGGTGGGACGTACTTGGGGGCGACCTGGATCGGCTAGCCAGCAGGCGCTCGTGACAGCATCGCAGAAACCTGAACCCCAAGCCTAGAGTAACTTGCCAAAATCGTTTCAGGCTCCTCCAAGACTGGCTGAAGGGCGTGACCGAAGAGGGCCAAGCAGGCACGGCCCAGTGGCTCTAGTGCAGCTGCCTGCTGCTTGGAGGTGTAGGTTTAGATTTCTGACTTCTCAAACAGCAAACGGGCTGCACAAGAGGGTGACCGCCTCTCTGGAATCCTTTTAGGGCTAGAAGGGCGTTCAACCTTTGTAGTTTTTGGGCGGCAGGAACCAAGGTTATACAGGCAGCATGGGGCTAGAGAGCCGTCTCAACCGCCAGCCCAAGTTATGGAAAACAACTTCGGGTTTAGGAATTAAGGTTTTTGGTCGGGTTTCGGTTTTAAGAGGGCTTCTGAAAGTAGTTACAGTAGAGTATACCCCCCAAATCTGTATTTCAACTTTGCTTTGAAACCCTAAACCCTAGCTTTAAATCCTAAACCCTAAACCCTAGCTTTAAATCCTAAACCCTAAACCCTAACTTTAAATCCTAAACCCCAAACCCTAAACCCTAAACCCTAACTTTAAATCCTAAACCCTAAACCCTAAACCCTAACTTTAAATCTCGTGACCAGGGCTTCTCTCGTCCCTGAGATCCTTGCGGCCACGCTGCATGCTGCCAAACCTCACAGGGGCCGCGGTGGCGCCTGATCTGCCAGGGCTTAGGGTTAAGGGTTTTAGGGGTTCAGGGGTTTAGGGTGTAGGGGTTTAGGGTTTTAGGGGTTTAGGGGTTTACGGGTTTAGGGTTTAGTAGGGGTTTAGGGGTTTAGGGTTTAGGGTTTGGGGTTCCGGGATTGGGGGGGCTTGGGGAGTTTTGAGGTCAGGTTCTTGGGCCCAGAGCTTGAGGGTTTCGATGGCTGCGAGTTTTGTGTGTAGTGTACTTGAGTTTCGAACTAATTTCTATGACTAGGTTCGGTCGTGCATTAGTCTTCTCTGATCTAAGCTTCACTTGTCCATGAACCGCCTGACACAAAGTCAAAGCTCCAGAAACTACGAGACCAAGAGCAATCCCAGAGTATGGAGCCGAGAAGGATACCAGAAACGCTGCTCTTGCAAATCCACCTTACAGCATCAGATAGCTGAACGCGTGTCAATCCTAAGAGCAGCGAATCAAAGCAGCATCTGGCACAAAGTCCTTTTCAACGCCATCTATGGCATCTGTGGCGATGTCACTCCACGAGCAAAGCCCAACAAAGCAAACACCGGTTTCATGCTGGAGAGGGTGCAAGCCCGGCAACAGCCTCCCCGAAAGTACACCTGCACCAACGAACACGACGCACAAACAAAACTGATCCCAGACCCCTAAATGCCCTGGAGCCCCGAGGAAAAGCATTCGCCCCCCCCTTCTGAGGTGTGTTATGGCATTCCCATGTAGCCTTCGGCCCCTCGCCTGTCAAGAAGGCCGTTCTTGGGTTCCAGGTTTTTTGAAGGGTCCAGGCTTTGCCAGCTTAGGGGCTAGGGCTGGAGCTCGATGAGGAGTTTGGGGCCAGTGTAAGGCAGTGTAGGCCTAAACCCTCAACCCTCAACCCTAACCCAAAGCCCCCCAACTTTTCGTATCGGGCCTCAGCTTCTTCCAAGCCTCGGGTCGACACGTACCGGAGTTCAGGTCAGAGAGTTGCTGAGGCTTAAAGCAACGAAACCTGAAATTCGCAGCTTTCCTTGTTCAAGCTCCATTTCAACCTTGTAGTCCGGAATTCTAAACCCTAACCTAAATCCTAAACCCAAAACCCTGAACCCCTAAACCCTAAACCTTAAATCCGATTATGGATCCCTTTAAGGAACCCTTATAGGATCCCTTTAAAGGAACCCCTAAACCCCTCAAGCTCCATTCCACACGAGAACAGAATGCGGGCGCAAGGATTCCCAAACAGCAACTGGCTGCCGTGCCCAGGCTCGGCGCCACGCGACGTACTATCCTTCCCAGACTGCCAAGCAGTGCTGGTGGGAATTCAGAAAATGTGCATTAATTAGCTCGTTAGCTCATCCATGCCTGACGACATGCACTGACAGAGACAGGAGAAGCCACCTCTGCGATCACATATGTAGTGTGCTGCCGTCGCGGTTGAATTAAAAAGGCCGTAGTTTTTGTTCAGGCCTTTGCAAGATAGTTTTTTGCGCCGCTAATCTCGACCTCGACCCTCAGAGCCGCAAAACGGGTGCTGCCGCGATTCGTGTCGTTCTGACTGTCTGCCGGTGACTCCCGAGCCCTTGGACCCTACACCGCGATGGAGGTTGACAAAAGAAACAGGCCTTCTCTTCCTTGACTCCTTGGATACTCGATGACCTGTTTTGACTGCCGCTGCCGTCCGTCGCCGGCCCAGTCTCACCTAAGTTTTGTGTGTTAGAACGCAAAAGAGACGACGTAGGTAGGTGTCTTTTGGGCTCAGAGACGCCGGGGTCTCAGCGCAGATCTGCCGGGAGAGCTGGGAGGCTCTCGAGGTCTTTGCTGAGGTTGTTGTCCTTGGGGTTGAGAGGTTAGGGTTTAACGGTTTATCGGTAGACATTCGGGACCGCAAACTTCGTATTCTTGTATTGCAGCCCTCAGTTGATGTACGTCTTCAGCTTTCCGAGAATCTTTGAGTCACAAAGGCATCCCGGGTGTGGTAGATATGAGTCCCCCCTTATCCTTAAGCCTTGAACACTAAACCTTAAACCCTAAACCCTAAACCCGAAAAAGGCCCTCAAACAAACAAAAAAAAAACCTAAAGCCCAAGCCGAGCTTCGGAGCTGAGATGCCGGCCAGGGCTCCCCGATTCAGTTGACTTACGTAGCGGAGCTGCATGCAGGCCCTGAAAACAAGAACCCTAAGTTTGAAAAAAACCCTTAATTAACCCCCTGAACCTAAGAAGACCCAAAGACCCCAGAGACTCCAAACGGTCCCGAAGGCCCAACGTAATGCAGGTGTTTGCGGTTTCGGGTTTAGGGACAACCGGTAGGAGTATTCCTGCTTTATAGTATCCATTATGATTCTGGCCCAATCAATTATCAAAGTCACCTCATAGAAGCCCTTACAGCACCATTAAAGGAGCCCTTTAAAGGATCCCTTCCAAAGGAGCCCTTTAAAGCACGGCGCCCTTAAAAAGGGAAGCCTTGTCTGATGATCAAGGCTCCTTTAGGGAAGATGCCGAGGTCCGAGTGGGCCCTGAGGCTTTCGGCGCCGAGGTGCCAATGCATGTCGTTGCCACCCTTGGTGCAGGGACCCTGGTCCCTGGTTTCAGGGTTCGGGGATTTAACGGTTTAGGGTTTAGGGTTTAGGGTTCGGGGATTTAGGGTTTAGGATTTAGCGCTCTGGGGTATGAGGACGGTGCATCTGGTGCACTTGGCTTGAAATTTGCAGCATGCTGGAAGCCTTTACTGGGAGAGAGCTGTAAGTAGGCCGGGAAATCACGACTCCTGCTTGTTCTACCTCCGCTGCTACTTCTAGCAACACAGTCCGTACTGGTAATGATTACGCTGATCGCGTCTTTGCTGCTGCTGTTGCTGTTTTCGATGGTGGTCATGGCGAATATTCGTAGTTCTATTATGATGCCATGGTCGGAGATGAATCATGTACACAGGGTTTTGCAGTTTTGCGGTTGTCACATCCCTGCACAACGCTTGCAGTCCGGTGGCAAGATGGCATGGTCATCTTGCTAGCCATACTCCAGAAAACCCTGAACCATGAAGCTAAGCCCTGAATCCCAAACCTCGACCTCAAAGTTTTGGCCCAACACCGGGAACTGGGAGACGGGCATGCAACGAACCCTATCGCCACATCACTGTGCGGATTCCGAGGTGATTTTCCTCGCTCTATGCCGGTTCGCGGAGGGCAACTGGCTCCTTCAGCCCGGAACTAGGCTTTTTTGTGGGTTTGAGTCTATTCGGTTGATGGGGTAGGGCTTCGACGGCGAAATGGGTTTGTGGCGCTTGAAGGGTTCAGTTGGGTCGTTTGAGTTTGGGCTCTCTTGCTTGAACTTTCAATTGCCGAAGCCCGAAGCCCATGCGTCGGTGAAGCTTTCGGGACCTGGCAGGATTTGATCAGTGATTCTGCAGTGTTCAGAACTTGGCTTCACGACGTTTCTTTGGTTCTGCAGGGGGTGGCTTCTTGAATGAAAAGAGGAGCTGGAGATAGAATCTTGAACTCCAAACAACGCATCGCGCGGTACGCCGGAGCCGCAACTCATCGCGCCCTTTAGCCCAACTCTATTCTTGGCCGAGGTGTTCCTCCTGTCTGGATCAGGCCAGTTGCTGTCCATCGTCAAAAGCCGTGCAGAACAACATCCGAAACCCTAAGCCCCACATTCTAAACCAAGGAGCCGGACTTGGCCCTCGTTTTTTGTGGCTGGTCTTTATCCTAAATCTGGAACCCGGGGATCCAGCATCCTGCAATCGAGGGTTTCATGTGGAGGAACTCGGCTCGAATCCGAAGCCTTCATGCAGGATCTTTGCTCAAGGCGCCGCCATAGAGCAGCAGGAATATCGGAATACCTCTTGCTGAACACTTAAACCATAAACGCTCTACGAGTAAGGAGCAGAAAGGGTTTGGGGAGCTTTTAGGGTTTTAGAGCTTTGGGGTGTAGGGCGGTTTAGGGTTGGGTTTAGGAGTCAGGGTGGCCAAGGAGTTTAGGGGCTTTGGTTGAGGGTTTCGGGCTTGAAGGAGTTCGGGGTGTCGAGCTTTAGGGTTCCTCGATTTTGATACCCAGAGCCTCCAAAACCCCTTAAATAAGGAATATACCTTAAATTATAATAGGATCCCTTATATGATTTAAGGTAGGTTCCTTAATTAAGGGGTTTTGGAGGCTCTGGGTAAGCCCCTCCGAGCAGAGCGTTTCGGCTGTTGGTGTCGTAGAACCGAAGCTTCCTTGCAGCCAGTCGGCTCTGAGATTCAATCCGGGAGACGCGAAAAATGCGAGATCCCGAACCCCCGAACCCCTGAACCTCAAGACCTCTGAAGCTTGCTCCTTGACTGCTCGCCACTATCAGGTCAGCATGTCTAGTGCCACAGTCTGTATTGTGCAAACGATACTTACAATCACCATTCCAGTGTTGTTAACACTGCTGGTGCTGCTACCACCGTCAGTACCACGACGACGACGACTGCTGCTAGCACTGCTACGCGCCATGGCGGCGACTGCCGGCGACCCACTCGAGAAGTTCTTCGCGTCCTACGAGCTCCTCCCCGAAGACGAGAGGCCGAACCCTCTTCGAAGGAAGGGATGCGGTTTCAGATTCGGGGTTCGGAGTTTGGTTTTGAGTGGTTCAGGTTTGTAGAGTTTGGGGTAGAGGGGTACATGGTTTGCAGAGCTTCGAGTTTAGGGGTTCAGGGCTGCTGAGTTTGGGAACAGTCTTATGAGGCTCCGTTTATGCCCAGGTGTAGGGCTCCGTTTTCGGCTTTCATCGGAGGTTCGGATGGGTTTGGGGTTTAGGGAACCCTAAATCTAGTGACGCTTTAGAGCGGAACAGATTGAGCGCTCTTGGTTGCTAGTGCTTTTCTCCCTGCAGGCAGAAGCGGCTGCCGAGGAGAATCTCCTTTTCGGAGCCTCTGAGCCTGGAGCCATATAATCCCGAAACCCCTAAACTCTGAAACCCTAAGCTACTTAGAGGATCATGGGACTTAGTAAGTAGGGATATAAAAAACCTTAATTAAGGTTGTAAGTAGATATAACTATAGTTACCTCACTTATAACCCCTACTTACTAAGTCCCCTGATCCTCCTAGTACGGTCCAGGGAATTGGGTTTCGTGTTTGGTTTTGGGTTGAGGGTTCTGCAGCCGTGGGACTCGCAGGTCTTTTGTGGGTTCACAAGCTGCAGAAGCAGGAGCCTTCCAACGCTGGGTCCCCTTAGACCTGTGCATTTCTGGGAATGGAAAGGAACCATGGGCTGCCAAGAACGACTGTACTCATCACCGCAAGCAGAGAGTGGTGATTTGGGTGATTTTGGCGGTAGTAGGAGCACAGGCATGCTACTCGCAACAATGTCCCGATTTATCACCATCGTCACGCCAAAGAAGCTTCCGAAACCATAAAGTAAAGTTAATTTCTAGTCCCTTGAGAATCTGTTGCGACAGGACCATCGCTTATGCCAGCGTGGAGCATGCGCTGCGCAAGTTCCGACGTTTGCCCGCACAAAGGCCGGCACGCTGCTCTTTCATACATGCACCGAGTGCTGGAAGCCGTACCGAACTCCAACTGCCAAGCCTGCGACCCTAAAACTTTAACCCTCTGCCCGGCCTCAGCGAACACAATGCCGTGCATATTTGGAGCGGTGCATGGCCTTCCTTACAGTGCCATGTCTGTCTGCCGCCCGAAATTGTGCCCCCGGGGTGCCAGTCGTGCTCGGTCTTGAGAGCATAAACGGTGATCTTGGGATGGTTCTTGAGACTGTCGGGTTTGGAATGCTAGGTGCTCTTTCACAGTTTGGTGTCGTTTTGGGCTGGCATAATTATGCTTGGTCGTGGTGTTCTGAGTATGGTGGTTGCGAGTATGAGTCGACATCAATACCAGTGCTTCTTCTGAAACACCGACGCACAACTTCAGGTACCAGATGGTAGAAGCAGTGCTCACAGCAGCAGGCAGCATAACTGTCAGTACCGAAAATAGGTGAAGCAGTGTGATCACACTAGCAGTCACCGGCACTTGTCGTCACGAGCAGAGTTGTGATGTAGCAAGGTTGCACTAGCAGCACCTTGGCAATCAAGCATGAGAGCTCGAATACGGATGCATTCCTCCACAGTACCGCACGGGCAGACTGTGCGGTCGCATGTTGTTTGTACGTACAGTGTGCGCAGCACATATGTGTGCAGATTCGGGTCTAAGTCAGCATAAGTATGTATGCATTGATGAATGTGCGATTGTATGCTTGCAGTTCTGCATTAGTCAAGCAAAAAAAATACGAAAGGGTTGCATTGCCACAGTGTTTCTCTACACATTGCCATGGCTAGTATGCCTTGCACTAGATGTGAGATACCACACATCAAATGCTGCATACCCGGGCACACATCCTGGAATTTAGGCAGGAGCATGATCGCATTCTTTTGCGAAGGATGGCGAGTTACATGAAGAGCCGCCTCGACCCCGGATTTTGCTGCGGGTTCGGCTGTCTCAGAGAACCCTACACCCCACCCCCAAGGCATGAACACTGCTAGGACACTATAGACCAGATGCCCTCTTATCAGATCCTACAAACACCTTGAAGAACCTATATTTTAATGGGAACGGTAGCCGAGAAGAGTCAGCCAGGCCAGGAACAGTGTCTTTAGTAGGTTTTGTTCTCATGGGGAGTTTTGGGTTGGGGGTTTAGGTTAGGGCCCAGGGCTTTGGGTTTCAGTGTGGTACAGGGGTCAGGGTTTATGGCCTAGTAGTAGAGTAGGTAACCTTTAATCTTTTTGGGGTAGTATAATCCCCATATAATCCTTATATTATGAAAAAGGTTAACCTTTAGTTCCCCATGATACCCGACAAGTAGGATGGGGCTCTTTCACGGGGCAGGGGGAAGTTTCGGGCTTTCAGGTGCTCTCTTCGCCGAGTCCTAGCTCAAGCTGAGCTGCCGTCGCAAGTTCTGTTTGTCCCTCACTCCCAAACCCCAAATGAGGCCCTGAATCCGAAATCCTGAACCCTAAACCCGAGCCTTCAGCCCAGACATCAACCTGGGCTCAACATTTCTCCCC
Organism: Symbiodinium sp. clade A Y106; assembly: GCA_003297005.1. Classification (NCBI taxonomy): domain Eukaryota; class Dinophyceae; order Suessiales; family Symbiodiniaceae; genus Symbiodinium; species Symbiodinium sp. clade A. The sequence continues at coordinate 16,029 of BGNK01003112.1, read as the reverse complement.
AAGGTCTGGGAAGGATGCGGTCTCTGCTCCTGGGCTACCATGGCTTCCGTGAATCTTAAGGAGGACTTCGGATGTGAGGTATTGCTTTATCAGGTGAGGTGTGGGTTGCGTTGGCATTGAGCCTCGCTTAGAGAGGGCTGCCTTAGTACCCTGTGCGTGCCCTTCCGGAGAGGAGGTATTAACCCAACAGACAAAGGAAGGGTTTTAGAGAAGTTCAGGCCCTCAAAGCCTAAACCCCCGAAGCCTTGAAAAATAAAAAACCCTAAACCCTAAACCCTAACTCAATTCCCTAACCCCGAACCCCTAAACCCTACACCCTAAACCAGTGTCCCTGCTCTGAGAGCCTCAAGGCTGGTCAATCCCATCGGTGCAGCCGTAGCCGGGGATGCCTTCAATGATCCGGCCCTGGGCAACGTCTCGGAAGGAGAGGCTTCGACGTGCTGATATCGGCCCTAAACCCTAAACCGCTCTGAGCTTGTTCCGGAGCCTGGCCCTCGGCTTCAGGGGTTCAGAGTCCGAGCTTTCGGGATGTCAGTGGAGGGCCCAAGGGCCGAGTAGAAGCACCGAGTCGTCCCTCGCCGCCTCTTTGCCAGGAGTCACGAGGGGGGTACTTCTTGCGCACATGTACCTGTGGGGCCTCGTCCCTGCCAAGGCGCTCAAGGGGATTTGCACGGATTGCGGCTGTCGCGGTAGGCGTGATGCAAGCAGTAGTTTTGGTTGATGTATTTTCTGCTCATGTTACTTTGCCATCACCCGGCAGGTGCAGTTCTTTCGTCCAAACCGGACCCGCGTCGGTTCCAGCGAACCGGAAATCTCGCCGCAGCGAGAAAGAGTCTACCTTGCGACGGCCGGGATGGGTTCGTAAGAGCTTGCATCTCTGGCTTATTCTTGCTGTGCCAGTTTTACCATCTCATGGTCAAGGTTGGCGCACCAAGGCTATGTTTGCCTTGCGACTCCTCTTTGCTGTCGCTTTTGTGCTGGGACTTGTCCCTTGTAAGGTTTACCACCAAAATAATAGTAATAATGGTAATAGTAGTAATAGTAGTAATAGTAGTAATAGTAGTACTAGTAGTAATAGTAGTAATAGTAGTCATAGTAGCAATAGTAGTAATAATGAGCTGATAATAATGTTTATCACCACTGCGTTCATCACATTGAGAGTCGTCATCAGTATCGTCATCGATGTCCGCTCTCATAACTCCTGACGTCATCATCATCATCATCATCATCATCCTCGTAGCCTTCATCTACAGTTTCATCATGACGCAGTTTCATCATGATCGCCGGCATCATGCGCATCTGCGGCCGCAACGTGGTAATCGCCATCGCCCTGATCGTCATTGCTATGATTCTGCCCCTGCGACTATCATTCTGGCGACCAGTAGTAGTTTTCGTAAAGTGTTGCTCATCGTCAGGTGTGGGAAGAGGAGATGACCTTCTTGAAGGAGCCCTGTGACTTGTGAGCCGTGGCCGCTGTAGCCTAGGGATGCCACGGACCAAAGACCTGTGAACCCTTTTTCATTATTTTCTTTAGTTGCTTCTTCTTCTTCTTGTTGCTGCTGCTGTTGTCGTCCTCTTAGCGGATTGGCGATACCTGTGATGATGAATGTTCCTGGCTGCTACTGCGACGACCTCTTCCTCACGGGAGTGACTTGAGTCGCCGGATTTTTCTCTTCCATGCGCGTGTATCCATGTGAATGCCACGTGTTTCTGTATACAGGCATGATGATGCCGGTATGCATGTAGGTATGAACGAATGTATGAACGAATGCATGAACGCATGTGTGAACGAGTGAAGGAGCGACTGAATCCATGTATGCATGGCCTCATGTACGTGTAGCATGCGCATTGCCGTTGCATGTTACTGTGTATCAGTTCCGCAGAGCTGCGCACATACTTACATATATGAACAGATGAAGAAGCTCATGCTTGAATGCCCTTCTTTTACTCGACACCTGCACGCTGCGCCGACATGCGCCCTAACATGCGTATCTATCTCTGCATTTCCGTTGGGGAGCACATCCCAAACCCGACACATCAACCTCTCACAAGAAGGAGCTGAAACGCCGAAGCCGTGGTGCCATAGAGAGCTCGCGAAAGAGGAAGCGTTTCTTTCCACACTCTTTCTGCCGGAGCGGCTGGTTCAAGGCCTCGCGTGTTACTCTTGGGGAAAAGATTTGGAGTTGGGGTGGATTGAGCTGGAATGGATTTAACCCTAAACCCTAAACCCGAAAGTTGAAGCCTTGGATTCAGGAAATTCGCCAATGCTTCGCTCCCCTGCAGGTGCCAGCGATGTCGGACTGCAATGATTTCATCTTGAGGACTTGGGCTTTGGGGATTCACGGTTTCGGGCTTGCTCGTGTTCACGTGGTTCCGGGGTGAAAAGAATGGTGAGTCAGGTTTTTCAGCTTTCGCCAAGCAAGCCTCGTTGTTCTCGATGGGTTGGCCGCTGCGGGCCGTCAAAGTGGTAGTGCGGCTGCTCCTGTCGTCTTAGGAGACATAGTCTCCGTGATGCATCTTGTGGGCATTTTTGTGGGTACCTCTCCCTTTCCCTTGCAGGACTCTTCGTTACGGGATCGACCGTGGTGCAGCTGGCCGGGTGCACAGGGTTCGGACTGAGGGTTCCTTAGGGTTTAGGGTTTAGGGTTCAAGGGTTTATGGGTTTAGGGTTAGGGTTTAGGGGTTTAGGGGTTTATGGGTTTAGGGGTTTAGGGGTTTAGAGTTTAGGGTTTAGCTTTTAGGGTTTAGGGTTAGGGTTTAACGGTTTAGGGTTCTGAGGGTTCCGGATTGAGTTTCTGGCATTCGGGGAAAGCGTTCAGGTCTGGGGTTGTCGGTTGGCTTTTGCTTTCTCTAACAGCGTGAATGATTGGCAATACTAATTATTCCATTTCTTTAGGGCTCCTTGTTTTAAGTATATTTTAGTATAACTCAAGGCCTTATCCTATCTAGTGAGGCTTCTCTCTTCGGCCCTCAGGCTTGTTTGGGCCGTACGGCGGGAGGCATTCGAGGCATTCGGAGTTCGAGTTCAGGAGCCTTATATGGAGAATCTGCGGACCAAGCAAGTACGCAGTGCTTGGTTAGAAGACGTTCTGGGCACAAAAGCATCATATGCGTTGCCACGCTAATGCATGTTTCATCGTAAGCAAGCATCTCCTACTAGTACTGTGGCAGGACGAACGTTTAATCTACCCGAGGCTTCGTGGAACAGAGGTGCCCCTTCTCCCGTAAAATCCTGACACCTAGTTTGAACACAAAGTTTCTGATCCCGAACGGCCCTTCGCCCTGATGAGGCAGCGTGTCCAAGGCGCGGGTGCCAGATCTGCTGCCAAGGAAGTTCTGCCACGCGGCCTGCCTCGGCGGTTTACATGGGCCTGACAGTTTGCGTTTCAGATTCTACCGTGGGCGCTTCAAGCTGCTGCAGCAGCAGCGGCCGTAGTGTAGTAATAGTGTAGTCGTGTAGTAGTGCAGTAGTGTAGCAGTAGTAGTAGTAGTAGTAGTAGTAGAAGTAGAAGTAGAAGTAGTAGTAGTAGTAATAATAGTAGTAGCAGGAGGGGCAGGAGCAGGAGCAGGAGCAGTAGCAGTAGCAGCAGCAGCAGTAGTAGGAGTAAAAGTAAGTAGGAGGAGGAGGAGGAGTAGCAGTAGCAGCAGTAGCAGCAGTAGCAGCAGTAGCTGCAGGAGTAGTAGTAGTANAGCAGTAGCAGCAGCAGCAGTAGTAGGAGTAAAAGTAAGTAGGAGGAGGAGGAGGAGTAGCAGTAGCAGCAGTAGCAGCAGTAGCAGCAGTAGCTGCAGGAGTAGTAGTAGTAGTAGTAATAATAGTAGTAGCAGGAGGGGCAGGAGCAGGAGCAGGAGCAGTAGCAGTAGCAGCAGCAGTAGCAGTAGCAGCAGCAGCAGTAGTAGGAGTAAAAGTAA
>BGNK01003112.1:0-12111 GCA_003297005.1 Symbiodinium sp. clade A Y106 | reverse complement strand
AGCAGTAGCAGCAGCAGCAGTAGTAGGAGTAAAAGTAAGTAGGAGGAGGAGGAGGAGTAGCAGTAGCAGCAGTAGCAGCAGTAGCAGCAGTAGCTGCAGGAGTAGTAGTAGTAGTAGTAGTAGTAGTAGTAGTAGTAGTAGTAGTAGTAGTAGTAGTAATAATAGTAGTAGCAGGAGGGGCAGGAGCAGGAGCAGGAGCAGTAGCAGTAGCAGCAGCAGTAGCAGTAGCAGCAGCAGCAGTAGTAGGAGTAAAAGTAANCAGGAGCAGGAGCAGTAGCAGTAGCAGCAGCAGTAGCAGTAGCAGCAGCAGCAGTAGTAGGAGTAAAAGTAAGTAGGAGGAGGAGGAGGAGTAGCAGTAGCAGCAGTAGCAGCAGTAGCTGCAGGAGTAGTAGTAGTAGTAGTAGTAGCAGCAGTAGTAGTAGTAGTAGCAGCAGTATCATCTTCGTCATCATCATCATAAGGAGACTGACAATGGTCTCTTGTGTGGTCCATGCAACGGAAGTCCCTCAGTGATCTGAGGCAAGATGAGTAACTCGGCCGTAGGTGCTGCCACCAACTACCTGGTGTCGGACAGATGCACCTTGGAAGGATTAGAATGCTTTGGGGGAATCTTCGGGACACAGGCTCAGCAGTTTTGTTCAGGACGGTCACGGCTTTCAGACAGCTGAGCCTCTGAGCCTTTTGAGGTTAAAATTCTTAGAGTCCAGCCTTCCAAAGTCATTGAACCCTGAACCTTCGCGGCCCGATGCCCCTAGACCCTGGACAACGTCGCCTCAAGACCTTTCAGCCACGGAGCCGGCACAAAAACCCGTGAATCCTGGAACATTGAAGCCCAAGCACCCGGACACAAGAAAGAGCCCCAGTCCGCCGGCCGCGCTGTACCATACTTCTGGGGCGCAGAACTCCAGAGCCCTAAGCTTCTGCGTCTGGAACCCTCAATGTACCAAAAAGCCCTTGAAGCCTCAACCTAAACATCACCGAAAAGGCCCTAAACTGTATGGCACCCAGGAGCCCAAGAGCCCTTATGGGAGTTTCCGAAAATAGGGGACCTCAATATAGTACCCTAAATAGTGGGATCCTTATTATAAGGACCCCCAAAAAAGGTACCCCTTATTTTCCAAAACTCCCATGTTGGAGTCCCCTAAACCCTAAACCCTATAGATCCCTGATAGGAACCCTTAAAGGATCCCTGAAAGGATCCCTGAAAGGATCCCTTTAAAGGAACCCTGTGGAACCCGGGAGACCCAGCAGGAGCCCTTAGAAGCCCTCGAAGCCCTCGAAGCCGGGAGGCCTGGCCGAGGACGCGCAGTTCCACACGGGATGTGCCCTGAGTGAGCCTTGCGCATAGGAGTTTAGTTTAAGTTACCATAATTCCTTAAAGGGATCTAGTAGGGTTCAATATAATTCCTTAAAGGGATCCATAAGGGTTCAATATAATTCCTTAAAGGGATCTACAAGGGTTCAGTTTCAGGGTTCCTAGAAGGGTTCTATAAGGGTTTAGGGGTTAAGGAAATGCTTCGGCCTGCTTTCGCTGCACCCTACACCCTGTACCCTAAACCCCGGACATTCGAAAGCTTGCTTCACTGCAAAACCTTTTAATGCAGGGGTCTTAATATTTACCTACTATTTTGGGGATTCCTTATTATATTTATAGTATAGTATATACCCCAAAACCCTATTCTAATTATCAAGGGCTCGAGAGCCAAGGAGATGCTCACAACGCAAGATCTGGACATGGTCGCTTAGAGCTCAAGATTGGGGGGTTTATAGTTTTAGGGTTTAGGGGTTTAGGGTTCAGGGTTTAGAGTTTACTTCCGAGAGACTCCCAAACCCCTTAATGAAGGAATATACCTGAAATCAGATTAGGGTTGCTCTTGGAACTTAAGAAATATTCCTCAATTAAGGGAGTTTGGAGTCTCTGGGTTCAAGAACCCTCAGCAGCATCATCACTGGTATCTCTTTGGCTGCACTGTATTTGGTGCATCATCAACATACTCCGTCTCCTATAGTCTAAGTTGCAACAGAACCTTAAAATCCTCCGTCCCTAGTCCATGACATTCCCGGGCCTGTGTCAGAGCCCAGTTTTCCGAAGTCTGAGGCTGCTGCTCATCTGGAGGTCGTTGCACTGCTTCTGTTCCTCGGCGCCATGGAGAGGGCGCTTGCAGCGTGGTGCTCCCATGACCAGATAACACTTGAATATTGATTCTAGAGGTGCCTCTGTTCATCCCAGAAGACCACGAATTAAGCCACCAAGCCCTGTAGCGGTTCATGATATGATACAGGGTTTCGAACAGGTCCATTCCGAGTCAAAGGAGTATGAGACACCACTGCACTTGAAGGAGGCAATTCTCAGGAAACTGTTGGCTGGAATTCAGGGTCAGGCCTTGGTCCTCAAACCCTACAGCCCCCTAAACGTTAAACCCAAAGCCCTCGGCCCTAAGCCTTTTTCGGAGTGCCAAACCTTGAACCGCGTGAGCCTTGAAATGTCTGATTTCGGCTGTGGTCTCCGGGTTTGGGGGGCTTTTTTTTGGCGCTTGTAGGGTAACCCTAAGACCCGCTAAGCCTAACACCCTAAAGCCCTGAAGCTGCATGCTTCCGTGAGGCTCCTCTGCCACGGCTGCCGTTCGGACGGTCGTGGTTTCCATGCGGGGGCCATGGATCAGGCGCCTTGTGCGCCCTGGGGGCCTTGTAATGGTTTGAACGTTTTAGGGGTTTAGGGTTGCAAGGGTTTAGGGTTTCCTGTAGAGCTTCGTGCTCTGGGACTTTCTCGGGTCAGGAAGTTCGTTTTGCTTCAACTCTAAACCCTCAACCTACTGCGGGGACTTGCTGCTCTCTGGACGTTTGAAAAAGCGCTTCGGATTTTTCCAAGACTCGGTGGTGGGTCAATAGTCAGCGACAGGTTCAGAAGTTTGTGTAGGATTTGAGCATAGGACAGGGTCTTGGATTTGCTCTTTCGGGTTTGTTAGTTTTTTTTTGGTATGTGGCGTAGATGCAGATTTCTGGTGTTTTCTCTGTGACGGGATGAATTAAGAGTTTTCTCAGTGTTTAGTTTTTTGCTACTGGGGGTTTTGCTTCTCCAGGTCCTTTGGACTTTTGGCTCCGTGGTGCTGGAAGCCCTCCGCCTCAAGCGCATGCTGCCTCAGGAGGCAAAGAATGAGAGGCTTCTAGGATTCAAGGTTTGTGCTTGATGCGAAGGTGCCAAGGCTTACCGCCTGAAGCTGTGACCCTGAGCGGTGCAGACCTTAGACCTTTTCTCTAATGGGCTACTGTAGAGTGGCCCGAAGTGTGTCTCAATAGTCCTGCATGTCCTTCTGAGTCAAGCGCATCCTGCAGGAACTGAACAAGCGTCGCAGAGCTTGTCCACTCAAAGCCATCTGCTTCACACCTTCCTTCGGTCATTGAAAGATGCACCCGTGTTCCAGCAACCGACAAGAGTCTCTCATCTCCTGCAGTTTTTGATCCTGGTGAGATGGGGAGTTTAGGCCGCGTTTTGAAGCCTCCTACATCTGATAACAAGCCTGGTCTCTTCAAGTTTAGCAACCACATTCCTCTACCAACCCTACGCCGTAAACCCTAAATCCCAAACCTTTCCAAGCAACTTCAGCCCGAGCAGCCCAGCTCCAGCCAGGCTTCCCAGGCGTACCTGAGGGCCACAACTGCAGCCCCTTGGTCGCCGTTGTTCCTAGAAGTCGCTCCTTGCTTCTTCTTCGCTTTCTTGTTGGCGCTATTCCGGTCGTCAGCTTTTCTGATACTTTGTAGTACTAATCGCTGGGGCAGTCCTCGTCGTAGCACTGCTAGTAGCAGTGGCAGCAGCAGCAGCAGTAGCAGTAGTACTAGCAGCAGTCGCAGTAGCAGTAGCAGGAGGAGGAGGGGGAAGGAGAAGCGGCAGCTGCAGTAGTAGTAATCGTAGTAGTAGTAGTAGTAGCAGTAGTAGTAGTAGCAGCAGCAGCAGCAGCGGAGTAAATGCGACTGTATTAAGCAGTGTGACTAAGTCTAGTAACTATAAAAAGAGAAAGTACTGATAGGAGTGGTGCCGCACGCGGCAAGAGTAGTCTTGCTGAGTCGACAGGTGTGCAACTACGATCGCTTTCCATAAACAACAGCATCCCCATCAGCAACATCACATATCACAACGGGATCTCAAGGGATGACGGGAATTAGCATGGTAGTTGTACTTCCAGCCCGTGGCGGTGCTGCTGACACTTGCTCATGACCGCGACGACGATTTCCCATGATGGTTATGCTGACAGCCTAAGCCCTGAACCCAGAGCACTTGCCCCTGAAGCCCTTAACCCTTAACCCGAAAGCGAGTATCTACCTTCAAAGCTAAAACCATGTCTGTGGCTTTCCCTGCTTCCCAGGCAGCACAGGCCGTGCCAATGGCCGCCTGGCGATCGCAGGGAGATCCGCGAGCTTTCGGCAGGTGGATCCCGGATCGCCTGGGAGCAAACTTCAGGGTGTAGTAAGGATCCAGGGCCAGAGGTTGAGGGTTATTTTGGTTGGGGCTGTGGAGGTATATGTGTTCACTGTGAAGGATCTAAGTTGAGAGGCTGATGTCGGGGCTGATGTTCAGGGTGTATCCTTGCGAAGAGGCCGGGAAGGTTCTGGCACAGATCCTGGACCACCAGTGCTAGTTCTGCTCAAACGAAAACCCCCAAGCGCCAGCCACGAGTCTCCAAAAGCACCCCACGACACCTTCCAAATGACCCCAGTCCGCCCCCGAATACCTTCTGCCAACTTCCGGTTTCTAAGTCCAAGGCAGAAACAGGCCGCTCAGTTCGCCGGTTTGAAAACCGAAGCTGCATGTCCAAGGGTTACTGCTCAGACAGAGCTCCTGGAGCTTAAGAAGGTTCTTCGCACCCGAGCCTCGACTATCGTTTCAATGTTTATGAGAGTCGAAAGGTTTAGGGTCTGGGTTTCGGGTTTGGGATTTGTCTCAGGGTTTGGGAGTAGGGAGAAAGAAAGGTTTGTGGGCCTTAAGTTCAAAGCTCTGTGCTGCTTCTGTGCCGTCACAAGCAGGCCGCCTTGCCAGCGGGTTCTGAGGGCACCGTTCCTTGGCTCTGAACGTTGGGCCGTTGCGGCTTCGGGGTTTGCCTTTTCAGCCGAGTCAATAACATGATGGGTGACGTCATCATCATCATCACGACCATCGCGACCATCGCCGTTTGCGTTGAAATATCCGACGGTATAGACGGCACTGTCGTAGACATTGTCATCATCACGACCACAACCATCACTACTGCCATCACCGCCGCCACCATGGCTATTGCACCAGCACTACAACTACAGCTATAACCTACTACTACTACTACTACTACTGCTAGTACTACTAGTACTACTAGTACTACTACTACTACTACTCCTACTACTACTACTACTACTACTACTGCCACCACCACTACTACTACTGCTGCCGCTACTACTACTACTACTACTCCTGCTCCTACTACTTCTACTACTACTACTACTACTACTAGTACTACTACTACTATCACTGCTACTACTACTACTACTGCTGCTACTACTGCTACTACTGCTACTGCTATTGCTACTGCTACTGCTACCGCTACCGCTGCCACTGCCGCTACCGCTACTGCGACGGGTACCGCTACCGCTACCGCTGCTGATGCTAACACTGCTACCTACTGCTTTTGCCACTCCTGCTGCTACTGCTCCTGCTCCTACAGATAAGCTGTCTACTCCCACTACTGCGAACGAAAATATTGATACGGCGGCCTGGTAGCGACAGCCACGAGCAGTAAGACCAGCAACAGGAATAACGGTGGTAGCCTTTCCGGTATTGTAGCACAGCCTTTCTGGAAGAGTGCTCGCGGTAGGACAAGCACTGGTGTTCTGTGTGCTAGCGAACTCCTGATTGCATGACTGACCACCATAGCAACACTGTTGCGTAATGTGCCTTGTATACTATACCACTATGCCTTGTATCCTATACCACTATCCATGTTCGTGTCCTTACTAGTAACAGCATTAACACATCATGACCGGTACTCATAGTAGAGCAGAGGACAGAGGCAGAACGGCAGAACTACATATTACGATCAGGTCCCGACAACACCACGCGAAGATTCAGTGCGGATTATATTTACGTAGTTTTAAGCAATGTCATTGCTCATAGTCGTACTTGTAGCAGCGATGCCTTTGTTTCCAGCATGCGGGGAGATCTTCGTTTACTACTAGCTTGAAGTCATCTTGCCTCCAGGACCAACCATGCCCCAAAGCCCAAAATTCAGGATAGGCTCAACGCCAACTTTCGAGGGTACCGAAACTAGTGCCCGAGCTGAACAGGCTCTGCATCCACGATGGGCAGCTGTGCCTCAGCTTTGACTTGGAAGGCAAGAATGCGCAAGCAGGCTTTCCGAGGACACCAGGAACTTGTGTTGTGCCATGTTGAAAGAACCCTTGACGCAGAGGGCTTGATGCTCTGTACCCAATCCCAAACCAGGCAAGACCAGGCAGTGTAGCGAAGCCCCCAAAGCAATAACGACATCCTAAACCCGAGGGTATCAAGTGCCTGCGCTGCTTCAACCTACTCTCCCTGAATCCGAAGATTTAGGCTGACGGTCGACCCGGTTGCCTCCGATCCCTACGATCGGCCGCTTGAATCGCAGTCCAAACAGACAAGTGGTCATAGTGGCGGTGGCTGTAGCGATACGAAATGGTCCGACTCCGTTGCTGTTGTCTTTGGAGGTGTTGCAGGCAGGAGGCTCTCGTTTTTGTGGGATTTCCGGCTGTAGCGCAAGCTCCAGAACGCCCCGAACCTAAACTCCTCGAGTTTATTCAGGACAGGTGCCCCCCCAAAACAGGACATCCTCCGCCCATGACGAATAGTGATATCAAGAAGGAAAACCACCGACAAGGATCCCCAATAGCATCCACTAGCAACGAGAATAATGTAGAAGCCTGCATAATTACCAACAGTATTTGTATAATCTGCCCTGTTCCAATGAGCAAGGCCCCGATCCTGCACCCTTACAGCAGCACTTATAGAACCCTTCGCAGAAACCCCGTGAAGGAACCCTATTCTAAGTATAACGTCCCTTGTGTTCGAACGCACAGGAATCTCCCCACCTGCCACTACGAGCGGCAGCGACTTCGAAGCACAGGCTTGCGGCTGCAGTCCCTGCGCGATGAGGCACCCTCTAGTCCCGAAAAAAGGCCGCCGTATCGTGTGGTTAGACCGGAACCCTGCTTTTGAACATGTTAAGGCACCTGTTTTTGTGGCTTATCTTGCAGGGCTTTTGCAGTCGGAAGGTTGCTGCGAGCAGCTGTTGCGGGTTCAAAGGGTCACATCCTGGAGTCGGCAAGTCTTTGAAGGTCCGCGCAACACCGCCAAGAGCACTCAAGGAAGATTTGTGGTTGAGGGCCTTGGGCTCGGGAGCATCTTTTTTTTGGGTCGGGGGGAAGACTTAAACTATTCAGGTTCACTGCTTCTGTTTCAAGTGACTACGAAGGAGTTCCGAAAAACAGGCAGAGAAGGTATTCTTTGCAGAACGTGTGTGCAAGGCTCTTGAACAATCTTAAACATGTTTTCCCAAATCCCTAACTCCCCCCGTCCCAAACCAAAAACTGAACAGGGGATGCTGCAATCCTGCCAAGCCGCACCTCGCGACAAGATCCTGCTTGTGCTGCCAGAAGCCTGGCCGCAACTTGCGCCCCAGAACCTTACTTAGAGGTTCATGGGACTTAGAAAGTAATGTTACAAGTACCTTAATCAGGGTTATAAGGAGATATAACTATAACCATAATTACCGTACTTACTATTTCCCTTGATCCTCTAAGTAAACCTGAGCTAGCAGCTAGACTGGATAGCGAGTGGGCAAAGGTGCTTCAGAACAGCCCTGAGGCCTAAACCCTAGGAGCGTCGATCCTACGCATTCATCACTTCGCGCCGCAGAAAGCTTAGCAACAAGAGTACAACCTTCAATACAGCCCTTAAAGCTCGCAAACGCATAAATCCTAAACCCCTTCAACCCCAGAGGCCCTAAATAAACCAGGAATGCCAATCTTCTACTGTTTCTGACTTCTACTTTGAGGGTTCAGTAGCGACCGGGAACGCGCATAAACGCAACCTATTCCAGCCCACCCCCTTGCGAGGAGCATACGGCCTTCAAGGAATAGTCTGGGTAGTTTGGGGGCTCCCTGAACTCTAAACCCTTTTCTCAGCCTTTAAGGCGTTCCGGATACGTGAGACAGTCATGCAGATGGAAAAGAAGTCCCTAAACCCTAAACCCCAAACCCTAAACCCCAAACCGGAAACCCTAAACCCCAAACCCTAAACCCCAAACCCTAAACCCCAAACCCTAAACCCTTTTAACTCCGCGTCAGGTCTGGCTCTCCAACACTGCACACCTGACCTCGGCGTTGATTTTCTTTGAAGGCCGGCCCTGGGTTTTGGGGCGTTGAAAGCCCAGAGACTCCAATATCCCCTATTTAAGGAGTATACCTAAGGGTTCCTGAAAGGGCTCCTTCAAGGGATCTATACGGGCTTTGTACGGGAATTAAGGAATATACCTTAAATTATAGTAGGATCCCTAATATGATTTAAGGTATATTCCTTAATTTCTGGGAGGGAGCCGGGAGGGTTTTGGGAAGTCCAGGCCTCGACCCCGAAATCCTAACTCCCGCGGGTTGAGGGTTTCGGCTTCTGTGTTTTTTTTCTGGGTTTAGGGTTTAGGGTTTTTCGGCTTCTGTGTTTTTGTGGGTGCCTGGGGCATACAGGTCTTTGAAAGGTGGTTAGAACTGTGGGAACGACATTGCAGCGCATGGCAATGCGGAGTGTTCGAACAGCAAACACATCAAATGTTGCTGGTGCAGTTGTCAGGCAGACTTCGGCAAGTTAGCACTTGTCGTAGCAAAGGGGACGGGGGTGTTGTTTGGATAGTATTTAGTGCAGAGGAATGAGATGGGCTTTCATTGTCATGAGCAGTGCAAGTCCAGTCAGACCACATGCCAGTTTGAGCTGCGACGGACACATGAAGTTTCTTCCTTCCTCTGCAAAGATGTTGCAGCCTGACCTGCAGCACTCATAGCAAGGAATGTTGCTAGATTCCCTGGACTGCAGAAGTCTACGCTAAACTTTCGGTTCTTCGAGTCCTCATTCTTCGAGTCCTCACTGTAAACCCAGATCTTTCAGGGTGATCTGCTTCGTGCATCGCTCGCATTTATGCGTGGTTGATTAAGCCCTGGGACCCTTGTCCAAGTATTCCGGGCTCCTGTCTTGCATTCAGGCGCCCTTTCCTGGTTTCATGGCCCGACGGGGAGGAAGGTGACGCTTGGAAGCACTCCCGGTGCTAACTCAGCGTCTTTCAATCGCATCATACTTGCCATCCTTCGAAGGATTGTACTAGTTGCTGAACTGCCTCATCGGATAAAGCAGTGTAATCAAAGCATTAAGTCGTTGGAATAGTAAGTTCTACCCTAAAAAGGAGCGCCCCACGTTCATGCACCCGAAGCCCCCGAGGCTGGCATCCCTTTGGCGCTCCTCCGGCCTGGAAAGCCCACCGAGTGGGCTCCAGCGAAACACGACGGAGGTGATGGAAGGGGCTAAGGGGTGTAAGGTTGGGGGCTCAGAGTGTAGGTCTCGCGGTTTAGAGTTTAGGATCCGGGGTTCGGGTTTTCAGTTCAGGGATTACGGGCCTCACTTGGAGCCTTGTCTTGTTGCCGGCATCGATTTGCTGGCTCGTGTACCGAAGCACCGTGATTTCGCAACAGGCCGAGGTTTAGGTAAAGCTTAAGGCAGATGCCTCAAGTAATGCAGAAGCCCGCATATCTACAAATTGTATAATATACCGCCAAAGCTATGTACTAAGTGTGAAGCTCCCCGGAGTTGGAAGAGCTTGAATGCACCTCCAATGCGTCCGCCAGGTTCTGTTTGCTCCATCTCCAAGCGAAGGCGTGAGAGCCAGTGCGAGATCCTAAGGTTAACACTGAGAAGAGGCTTCCTTGAAAGGCTTCCTTCTAAACGGGTTTGTAGATGGGGTTTCCATAAGGGTTACTCTAAGGCCTCGGGCATGTCGGGATTCGGGGATGTGTAGCCCCCAAAATGTAAATCCTGCAGGCGTTGGGAAAGTTCAAGGTTCGGGCAATGATACGGCCGAAGGTTTCAGGGTTTGGGCGGCCGAGATGGGGCGCTTGTCATGTCATATGTGGGAGTTTTAACATGACCCTAAACTGTAGGATCCTATTTACAAGGACCCTGTAAATAAGGACCCTTAAACTGACACTCCCCCCTTCAAGCCGGGACTGCCCACAGGAATCTCGGACATAAAACTGGCCTTCCCTTAGCTTAGCTTTCAGGTTGGGACCTGTCTTTGCAGGCGTAAATAGGGCCCGGGCCCTAAGCCCTAAGCCCTAAACCCTGAAGCCCTAAACCCTAATTTTCCTAAACCCTCAACCGGTATATAAGCCGCAGCAGGCAGCCCCAGTCAGCTGAAGAACATGGTCTTTCTCAAGCTTTTTGGCTTGCTCAGCGACATGCCCTTACGCAGCTTGGCCTTGGCTGGGTTCTTGTTCAGGGATTTGATTTAAGTTGCTATAACAAGGGTGCCATATTATTTACTATAGATCCCTATTATGGTAACTTAAAGTAAATCCCTTAACAAGAACCCAGTTGGGAGGTGGAGGCTTCGCCGTTCCTTGACCAGAAGGTAGTGCTCTAGTTCCGCTTCTTTCAGGGTCCTTAGTCAGCATACAGCGCGTAGAATCAGGACCATAAAAAGGATCCAACTTTAGAGAACACAGCCGTATGAAGATTGTGAGTGAGTCAGGCGGCGGAACTTTTGAAGGCCCAAGCCTGGGTCTTTCTCCCGCCGTGGTTCCTGGTCGGTTTCCGGGTGGGGTCTTCGGGAGTTCTGCGGAAGCAGGGGAGGGTGGGGGAATCAGTGAACTCACCAGTGCATGCTGAGATGCAATATAGGTTTCCGCACGCATGACGACTGCGAAGGATGGGATCCAGTCCAAGGTATGCCTGCAGCAGCGCTGGCTGCATGAGACAACCAGCCTGAGGCATAGCTACGGCATGCCGTGCATATTACTGTTGCTCTGCTCACTTGCAAAGTGCATGAGCTTGTGACATAGAACAGGCTTTTCGCTCTAATCGAGACTCACACTACAAAGGTTTTAAACTCTACGAATTTCAACTGCGAGACGTGGATGCCATAAATTGTTGTTTGCAACAGAAAGGCCACCCAGCAGTTTACGTGGCTCACCATAACAGCAGCTGCATTTTGGCTCGTTTGACATCACCGTTGCAGGCAATGTAGTGTGTAATCCAAATAAGTTGAAGTGACTGCTCCAGGAGGTTGTGGTGCAAGGATCGGGCTGGAGGGGTCCGCCGCAGGGGCTGAGCACAACTTTCGTTTTCTCGGCTGCAGCCACATGTGCTTCGTTACTGTATANGTTGAAGTGACTGCTCCAGGAGGTTGTGGTGCAAGGATCGGGCTGGAGGGGTCCGCCGCAGGGGCTGAGCACAACTTTCGTTTTCTCGGCTGCAGCCACATGTGCTTCGTTACTGTATAGTTGCCCATTAGGAGATGTCGGCATGGCGTAAACCCAAAAGATACATAAGACACTGCACTTGAATTCAAGCTACTGTACTGGTGTAGTCTCTTGACAGAGTTTCAGATGTGATCTGATCTACGGACATGCCTCGTGTCAGCATGTGAGGGAGCGATAATACAGTGAACGACATTTCANCTTGAATTCAAGCTACTGTACTGGTGTAGTCTCTTGACAGAGTTTCAGATGTGATCTGATCTACGGACATGCCTCGTGTCAGCATGTGAGGGAGCGATAATACAGTGAACGACATTTCATGATGTCGAAGTCTGCTCCGCTGCAACCTGCAGATTCCTTCCCTTCCGGAGTTTTGTGGGGGCTCTAGTTAGAACTGAGTAGGCACGGCTCGGGCTTTGTGGCTCTAGTTCGGCGGCTGGCTGCATGGCTAGCACAAGACACCAAGAACTGAATGGTCAATGGGAGTTTCCGAAAATTAGGGGGTACCTTATTATGGGGTCCTTATAACAAGGATCCCGGTACCATGTTAGGGTCCCCTATTTTCGGAAACTCCCAAATCCAGCCTGGCCTCAACTT
>BGNK01003111.1:43586-81692 GCA_003297005.1 Symbiodinium sp. clade A Y106 | reverse complement strand
TGGCAGCTCCGCAATTGCGGATACGACAGAATGTCGGCACTGCCAACTCGAGCCCGCACGAGCCTGATATTAAATCCACCACATCACAAAGCACTCCAATATACAAACACACACACACATATATATATATAAATATACATATATATTCATTTATTTATTAATACAAATCCGTACACTCTATGAGGATATAGCTTGTTGCTCTAGCGCCAAACTGTCGCTAATCTAGCGCCAACATGGGGATTATCTAGCCCTAGTTCGGGCCCCGCCTCATTCCGAAGAGTAAAAAAACATGCTCCAAAGATCATTATGGCCACCCTACTTTCCACTCTTCAACCGCGCTTAAAGGCAACCTCCCATATAGAGAGAGAGAGAGATACACACATATGATTATGCATGTATGGGTGTTCGGTTTGGAACAAAAAGAATCATAACTTTACCAACAGCGCAGGGTATACGGTCCAATAGTGCGCTGTCCAAAACCTACACTCGACCCTTTGGCTCGCACAGATTATGAGTTTTTGGCAGCTCTTTGATGGAAGTCGTGGAAAACTTATTCCTCAGATTGAAGCCCCCATACAATGGAAACATGCTGGACGTCAACCCTGCAACACAAGAGCCCTTGGGACCATTCTGCTCCTATGAAGATGTCACCCCCTGTACCCAGATGTGGGATGCTCGCTTTCGGGTTCTCAGGTCTCAAGTAGCCCGGCCACGCAGGTCTCCACGGTGCTCAACCATCCTCCATTTGCATCGTAGCCTCCACGCTGTGTCGTGACGGGCAGCTTAGGTAAACGGTCGGGTGGAGCATGAGGGTTGAAGCCAAACTCCGTTAGCTGACTTGAAGGGTTTTTTCAAAAGCAGGACCGCAGGAGAACAACGGCCTACATTCTAACTGATTTGAAAATAATAGCCTTTGCGGGGTATCCACTCAAGTCTGGACTGCATGGTTCCAAAATGTTCCAAAGGCTCATGAGGTGCTACCATGTAGGGACAAAGTCGATTGTTTCCCGCAATACCGCTGGGCAAAGGTGGGGACCATGTCTAAAACGTCTGTCAATGTTTTTAAAACCACACCATGAATTCTGGTGGTCCTTCTGTCCTAATAACTCATCTCCGTAAACCTGACGCGTTGGCAGTATGTCTGCTACAGCATTGAAATACACGTCCCTCAAAAAGCTTGTCCAAACCCCACCAAAGCTTACGCCTTGCAGCCTTGCGTAAACCCTAAACCCTAATATAGGGGCCTTACTAACTAGAATAGGGTTTTGGGGCTCATTGTACTATATACTTATAGTAAGGAACGCCCAAAACAATAGAGGTAGTTATTAAGGCCCCTATAGTTACAGTCCAGCCTAAACCCTAAACGGAAGGCGAGGAGCTCGGGCTGTAGCAGTAGTCCTCCTCGTCGGTGCAGTAGACGGGGCAGCGCATGGAGCCTCGAAGCCAGGAGTCTCTGGTTTGGAAAAGAAGTCCACCCCCGAAAAGGGGCGTAAAATTCGAGGGGGGTAAATTACAGCTATGACAGCATAACTAGAAGGGACGATAAGGGACTCACATGCTCAATTATGTATGAGGCTTCTACGTCACATTTAGAGTCCAGAAACGGTTTCTTTAGTGTTTGCAGTAGGACTTCGCTCAATGTTCAGATTAAGCCGCAAGCCGCTTGTCGACAGCAGGGCGTACCATACTGCAATAATAATAAGGGTACCTTTTTTGCTACAAGTTAGTTGTAACAAGGGAGCCCAAAACCATCAGTATCAAGAGTCCGGGAGCGGAGGTCAAAACTTCCTCGGGCGGGTGAAACCAAAACTTCTTTGCATGTCCACTCATCAATGCAAAACCGCTTTGGAGTGGTACCGGATCAGGAGCTCCAGCCGCTTTCGAAATGAGAGTCCCATTTCTCGACACTAGCTTTGTAGCCAGGAATACGCTGGAGGTATCTCTTCTGAACCATCCTGAATGACCATCAAGGATCCATGAGCCTTCACACGCCCGCCTGCCCGATGCAAAGCCAAAACCCTACGCCGGAGATGGAAGCTTCCTTACTTCTAGGCTGGCGTGTCTGCTGACAGGGCACTGTTGCTCCAGTAGTCCACCAGCGGGTAGCAGTAGTGGTAGTCCTGACGATTGAACTGCATAACTTCTTCACTATGGTATACAAAAATATACCTACAAAATACTGAAAGAATATGCTGTTGTACAGTATCGTAACTTCCTCACAGCACCCTGAAGCCCTGCATTGCAGCCCACATCCCTGAAATGAGACCCATGAACCCCGACATTAGAAATCCAACCCGCCTCCACTCAACACAAACACAGACCCTATGCCTCAAAACCCTAAACCCTAAACCCAAAAGCCCTACGACCTCAACCGTTCTACCAATATCCAGACCTCCTGACGGCAGCAACATCAAGACAAAGCTACACAGGAAGGAAGGGGTGAAACTGAAGGTTGAGTTGAAACAGAAAAGGCTCATACAGTACATTATAGCATAATATGTACTACAATACACTATAATACTATAATATGTACTGTATCATACTATAAAAATCTAAATAATATACTAGTATACTATGGTATACTATAGTATACTATACTATAATGTTCTGACATACCAAAATCGAATACCATCATGTATCACAAGAACAATCAGAAAGCCTACAGCGGGGGCAGCCTGGCACGGATGAATTGGGTTTAGTGCTTAGGGTTGAGGGTTTAGGGTGCACTTCAAAGTCAATATGGATGTCTGGGATCTAATCATCTAATCTAGGTTGGCCACGCAAAGCCTTCGAACCATTTCCGTAAATGAGATACTTTTGGGCCCAATAGGGGGGAAACATAAAATGTCCTAAAGGCCAACGCAGTAGAGAGATTGCCCCCCTTGCAGTCCTTTGTATCAATATACAATGAACCGCAACACCCTCAAAGAGACAGGTCCCTGCTCGCTTGAGGTGAGGATCCATGGCAAAACAGAACAAAGCACCAACACACATCCTGCTCCAAATTCTCAATCCTTTAGCCTGAAAAAAGGAGAACCCATGTACATCCACAAGGCATAAAGCCCTCATAGAAACCATTGCAAAAAACCCGTGCAAAACCCCTATCAAACCCTGCAGAACCTCTTAGCTGTGGTATGATATGCTCGAAGAATACACTGATCTGTGGCGCTGTCGAGCTGCCCAGTGTGGGTCATGACACTGCTGCGAGTGGGTGCCACAAGGACACACCTGGCACCAGAAGCGTCAGGGCGTATTTATGGTTCATATAGGGTTGAGCTGGCCACCTTGTCCCCATTGTAGGCTCTGAGATACCGGTTGTGGATGGAGGTGGCTATTAAGCTCGTCGCAAGCACTACCCACTACTCAATCTAAGCGGGGGAAGTCGAGTTTAACAAGTCACGAACCCCAGCTTGCTGGCACAAGAAGCACTTCGAAGGCGGGCCTCGTGCAGGAATCTGGGGGTGGGGGGGGGGGTGGCTCCATGAAAATGGCACACACTCTGCAAGGCCAATACCAGTGGAAGCAGGTGGGTTCTGACACGCCTGCTCATGTTGATACGAGTTATTCAAACGGTGGCTTGTACACGTCACATACTGAACCCATTGGCACTCAGATCGGAGTCAATGGAATGATCTGACCAAGCCATCTCGCAAGAGCAAAGCTACTTTCGCCTGGTCTGCTTTGATGCAGGTCTCACGATAGACGCCAGGATAACCATTGCTCTCGTAGTCCTTCGTTGGCCGCAGGAGTCGATGTGTGTAGGTATCTATGTATGTCTGTCTGTATGTGGGTAGTTGTCAAAATTAGGGTCCCTTTCTGGGTCCCTAATATAGTACGGCACCTAGTATTTAGGGTTCCCCAAAAAGGGACCATAATTTTGACAACCACCCATGTCCCTGGCTAGGTAGGCAGGGGAAGTCTCTTGGGTGCCACAGACCTGCATTCCAGGCTCCAAGCTTGGAAGTTCCCATGCTCAAACCGGAAACTGTAGGAGGTTTGTCTTTGGCGTCCAGACTTCAGGGCCGAGAGATGAACCAAAGGATTCGGAATCCTTGATACAGGGTCTTTCTCTAGGTTCCTGAGTAGCCCCTTATGATATGGGTACCCGTTTTCCTAATATTCGGTTTTTAATAAGGAAACCCCAAACTAAAAAGGGCAAAAGGCTACTACTCAGTAACCTAGTTCTTGGATCAAGGGTTTGGGATTCGGGGTTCTGGGCAAGTCTTGGTGACCAAGATGCGGTGATGTAGCAGCGCTGCTCATCTGACTTGCAGGTGACAGGGCACGCAGTGCCTGTCGGATAGCACACCTCGTTTTCGTACCTCGGCCGCTGCACTTACGCACTTTGGAGGGTTTCGGGCTTTGGTGCTCCAGACCTCAGCATGGATAAGTTGATCCAGATTTCGGCGGGCGTTGGGCAAACTAACCTAAATCAGGGATATTAAATCGCGCCCTGCGGTCGCTGTGCGGTCTGTGCGGTCTCGGCGAAACAATCTAACGAATCCTTGCGGCTTTAGCTGACCGGAAGCTGGCTTTCGGGGGCTTGGGGTCTGGCATTTCGAGATTTCCGAAGCCTGATCCGCTGCAAGGTTAGTAATGTAGGAACCTGATTAAGAAACCCTGGGCCTATAACCCCAAAAATATAAGGAACCCAAACAAAGGCCCAAGGTTTCTTAATCAGGTTCCTACATTAAGCCTCCGAATCCTGCAAAACATGACCCTGAGGCCGCGGCCCCCACTCATCCTTGGGACGGACGGAAGCGCTGGGGGGGGTGCACGGGTGTCGTCCGGCAGAAGGGGGCGGTTATGTGCAGACTCGTGCCGACTACGGAATCTGAGATGTTATATAGGTTCACCCCCTCTGCTTTTGTCAGCCACGAACTCAAAGGTTGCATTGAAGTATCTAGCTACAGCTACGTTCGCAGGGGTTCGCAGTCCTTGTGGCAGGAGGCCATCAAGCCTTAAACCAGACACAACCTTCACGGCTGCACGGTATTGACAGGTCTCCTGCTATGACATGAGCCCCATATACTCCGCAAGCTGATCCCTAAACTGCAAGCCCCGAATAGGGAGGTCTGAATAACTAGCCATCGTATACCCCCAGCCCTTATAGTCACCATATCCAAACACACTCCAAAGATTGCTGAGTCCTTTCTTCCCTATAGCCCTGATACCGAAATCATAACATGTACCCCCGACACCCGAAAGCCATATTCCAATGATCCAGGTCTCTTCATTAAACTCTCTGCCAGACCCTCAGCACTGAACCCGACGTGGGTGGTTGTCAAAATTATGGTCCCTTTTTGGGTCCTGTTATAATACGGCACCTATTATTTAGGGTACCCAGAAAGGGACCATAATTTTCACAACCACCCGATGTGGAAACCTTGAACCCCCATCCTCGGGGTCGGGCCGTCCAGCGGCACATCTTGGCGTTCTCGCCGCACCCACATGGCCTAAACCAACCACTCTGCCCATGCTTCCAGGGTTTAGGGTTTAGGGTATTGCAAAGGCAAAATTTCGTGCGTAGCCCCGGTATGTACCGAGACCCCAGTGCCCGTAGAACCCCAAAATGTCCAATTGAGTCCCCTTTCCCTTCGGGGTACCTTATTTTGGGGGTCCTTATAATAAGGATCCTACTGTTTTAGGTACTATATTAGGTTCCCCTATTTTCGGAAGTTCGGGGGTTAGGACAGAGGCACTGAGAAGAGGTGAGCGTACAAGAAATTGTTGGCACATGAAATCTTGAAAACAGCAGGAACCAGGACCATTCTATGTAAAGGCACTACTTGGAACGAGATTGGGTACATCATTTCAAGGATCAGATCCCTCTGAACCCTTAAACCCAATTCAATGTTTCAGATCTGCATATGTGGTTCCGTACTCCTCATAGCATGCCCATTGCGAGACCCGTCCTCCAAAGAAGCTTGAGCCTAGTACCCTTTGCTAATAAAAATAGTCCTCATATATACGTACCTTTCAATTTTAGAGCCTCCAGAGTCAAGCTACTGTATTCAGATAGGGGTTAAGGGTTTACAGTCAATGATACGGTTTAGAGTTCAGTGTATATGCTTTCTTTCGCTGATGGTGAGAGTCAGTTCAGCTCCTGCCAGGGAATGTACATCATTCCTGCTTTGTTTCTCGGGACATCCCTGACTTCGAAGGTAATGCAGCTCTTATTGTGCTTCTTGCACGAGCCGTTTGAGGAATGGGGCGGCTGGGCGCTTCACAGCTGGAGGACCAAGCACAGTACTCCGAATCTTGCAAAGGACTGACGGAACGATCAGACTCAGAGACATGCACGAAGAGGATCAGGCCACCGAGCATGGAGACAAACAAATGAACCAACAGGCACTCCAAAGCCCACAAGGCCCTAAACCCTGGAGAGTACCGAAGCGCTCGCGCGAGCATACTAACTTCATGCTTACTATGGCGCTGGGTGATGTTCTGGCAGCTCTCCTTGACAGGAGCATTCCAATCCTGGAGTCCTTGCCAGAAGAAAGAAGCTCAACACAACGGAAACCGACACCCGACTCCTACCAGTAACATGCTAACATCCAAAACCCTAAACCGCTAAAGCCTGAAGGCACAGGCTCTGATTTGATGCCTTGCCAAACGGGCCTTGCATGATAGTTGCGTCAGGTTTCTGCGTTTTAGAGATATCCCGAGTTTGGGGACCTGTGTGCCCCGTTTCCGTGCATCTGCATGTGAGGTCCGCCATCTCAGCTGGTACCTTCTACCATGTGCTTATCGGGCCCTGATGGGAGGTAAAGTCGTAGAGTGTCAAGAGGTGTGGGTGGTTGTACAAAGGGAATGGTAGAGCATGGGCCGGCCCTAAGCCCCCGCAAGCCGCGTTGCCGCAGTATCTACACCGTTCATGGCCGTTGGTAATCTCGAAACCCTGAACTCTGCAGATGAACGCAGCATCCGGAAACCCCGAGGTGTTAACCAGCGACCTAAGTCCTCGCACATCAGGGGTTTTTGGCGACAGCTTGCAGGGCCTGAAGCCCCACTCAATCTTAAGGTGGCCGAGATCCTAAGAAATCGAGCAGAGCAGCCATCTGCTGTGAAGGACACGGGGTAGCAGGTCTTCTCCGTAATGGGGTCGCAGTAGATCGGGCACCCCCAAGCAGCCTCATCATCAGGCACTATGACGGCTGAAGTGTGCAGCCTTTATGTAGTTTTTCTGTTTACGGCTATCGGTGTTAGTGATATTTCGTGCCTGTGGCTGGCGATGGCGATGGCGATGACGAGGATGATGATTCTTGATGATGGCGGCGGTTGTAGCGGGTGCTGATGCTGGAAGTGGTGCTGCTGGCGACTAATTGTGACACTGATGCCAGTACTGTTTAGACAATAACTAGGTGGGGCTTTTAAAGCTTTTGAAAAGTATTAGTAAATAAGATCCTCTTAAGCCCAATAAGGGAAAGTATAAAATGTCTCAAAGCCCTACCTAGATAATGACAATGGTGATCAAGGTCTTCTCGAATCGAAGCTGTCTCGGCCTCTGGGATATTAGGGAATAACTCTGCAAGCTCTCCGCCGGGTCTTTGGTTCTGCGGAGGATAGCCCCTCAACCGAAATTCCCTCCTAAAGCGTATAAGCACTAAACCCTCAATCCCTCAAGCCTGAGATGAGAGTTTCGGGATGGGGACTCGGTGGGGCCTGAATCCCGAAGGCAAATTGTGAACCCTAAACCCTAAACCCTAAACCCTAAATGATTACGATTGCAGCTGTTGCCTTGCATTCCGCTTCGATTCGCACGGTGATTGAACCGGTTGAAGCTTTAATTCTTAACCCTTAGCAGAAACTACGATGATGAAAACTCCTTCCCCGCAGGTGCTATTCTGGGCTTCAGGTTTTGTCCGGCTTAAGCCTAGAGGGATTGGCCTAAACGGTGCCACACATGCCCGGTGCATCGAGAACCCCAAGCACCCCTGAAGTTCTGTTGCAAGGCCAGGGGGCTGCGGTGCAGTACCTGCATGGCACATGCAATCCAAGAGCAAAGTACACGACCTTCTCCTGGGTATCGGCAACCCGGGCACCCTCTTGCTTACATTCAGCTCTGCAAGCCGGAGGCCAGTCTTCCGGAAAGGGTTCCCGATGTGTGCTGTTCCGGCTTGGCGGTTCAACTCGCCTCTTTCGGGCTGCAAAGCCCTGAAGATGGTAGAAACTTGGCTTTCGAATTTGCAACGTACCTCTGAGACCTACTTCAGTTCCCTTCACCACTTGATCCGCATAGAGGAGAAAGGTGCTTCATGTCTGCTTTCGGATTAGCACGATGACGGCCCATACCTTGCAACTAAAACTCAAAAGCTGCACTTCATTAAGTCAGCGCACTTCCAGCCGCCATAGAAGGGGTCTTCGCACTGCACAGCGTTGGCACCGCAGGGGCAGTCAGCATTCATGTCCGCACCTGGGACAGGTCAGTTCACTCGAGATTCCCAATCTAGGGGCTCAATGTATAAGTGCCTGGCGAACTGGATACATGGTGTTGTATTTGTCTTTTTGTTTGTGTTGGGGATTGTTGGGGGAAGTTATACATTATGGGTACATCACGGTTCCAAGGACTAGCATTAGCTGGCAATGGGTTTTCCATGGTTTGAAAAGGGTTTTCATGGCTTCCATGGTTTCTTACTTGTCCAGTATCTTAGCGGAACTTATTGTTAACCTTTGGGATCATATAGGGAATATAGTACCCCAAAAAGGTTAAAGGTTACTAAGTTACCTACTCTACAACTAAGGCTTCGTGCTTGTGGCTTCGTTGATGTAAACTGGAGGTTTCGGAACTTCCAAACAAAAACAGCGCGGCAAACCCTGAGCTAAACACCCAAGACTCAATAAACCCTAAACCCTAAACCCCTAAACCCCTAAACCCTATACCCTAAACCCTAAACCCCTAAACCCTAAACCCTCAAGATCAGCAAAGACTAGGCTGGGCGCAGGTCTCGGAGCTGGACAGCCACATGCCCTGGGCGTCGTAGTCGTCCTGAGGTTTCAGAACGTTGCGGGCCGTGGGATTCTGAAAGCAGGGCTCGTTGAAAGTTATCTTGATGCGAGCTCCCTTTTCTGCAGCAGAGTAGCAGCGCGAATGCTCGCAGTGATAGCGACAGTTCTAGTGATGAGACTGAGAGCACCAAGTTGCCCCGCAATCACATAATTCCACTGAAAGTCTAGGATCCTGCAGAATATGAAGACCCCTACTTTGTGACCGCTAGCTTAGTGAATAAACACCACAACCCTTACAGAAAAGCAATGATATTCCTTCTACAGTCGCCCGGTAACCATGCTATTAGGAGCCCCCCAAATCCCCCCCAGATAGTTATTGAACTCCCTTTACTACCACAGAGCGTCTCTAAAAGCGATGAGAAGCTTGCTGTGGTCCCAAGGTGTCGCAGAATCTTGCCCCAATGTTATGTTCTAAACTTGGCGGACTTCTGAACCCCTCCTAAAAGTTAAACTTTTAGCCTCCTTATTGTGGTTCATATAGAAACCCTAAAAGTTAAAGTCCGAAGAGCCAACCAGAAGAACGCCAAGTAAAAAGTAGGCACCTTACCTACAAACTCCCCCAGACCAAAGAAGTCCCTGTAAACCGCGAGCCCAGAAATCCTAAATCCTATATAAACTTAAGCCCTTCATTCCTGCAGCCCTAAACCGTTCAACCCTACCAAGAATTCTGAACCCAAAAGTTTTACACTAAACTCTGAAGACAAGCATCCACCCAGCAGTACTGCTGCTCAGCAGAACAGCTCCTCAGAAGGAAGTTACGATCGGGCGCGTGCTCTGTTTCCGAGGTGCCCTAGGCCCCAGGTCCTAGAGTCTGGTTCTCTGTTGGGGCTATATTAAACATGATCATGTTTAATCCTTCTTGGGTTTTCTTATCACAAAAATGTAAAATTGTATCTGACAAGGACCCAGGAGTCCTCCTAGAGATCCTTTTGAATCTTAGGCCTCAGAGCTTCACGGTCGGCACCAACCCTCGACAGAATCATCCTGCAATCCACTCCCGTATTTCCTGCGTTGTGTAAGGTCTGTGGGCTATGAATGCCGATGGATGTCCCCTAAACCCCAAACCATACAGCCTGCAGAACCTATGGTTGAATTCGAGCTGCTGGCATAGGGTTTATAGTGCATCCCAAGGACCCGGAATCGAAACTGAGCCCCTCCAAGCCAAACCTCGCTATCCAGGATTCTGCCTTGCAAAGGTCACCAGCATTATCCTTTCAACGCAACGAGATATCAAACAGTTAGAGTTAGAGTACAGCCGTGAGCAAGCACTAAGTGTTCTGGCGATCTTGCAATTATCCATACTATAGTAGCGGTCCCAAGAGTCATTAAGAAGATTCGAAGGCGGTTACGCTACACACCACTGGTGACAGGAAAGGCAACCACGCTCATCGTACGAGTAGGAGAACTGTCAATCACAGCACTTACAACAAATGAAGCGTTAGTATGTGGGAGTTTCAGGGGACCCTAATACAGTACCCTAAATAGTCGGATCCTTATTATAGGGACCCCTAATTTTCGGAAACCCCCCTGTCGGCACTGACGAGAAGAAGCAGCCTGGCAGCACTCATTAATTACTAATTTGGGAGTTTCCGAAAATTAGGGGTACCTTATTTTGGTGACCTTATAATAAGGATCCTACTATTTTGGGTACTATATTGGGGTCCCCTATTTTCGGAAACTCCCATTTCATTACTGGCACAGACAGTAAGTACTCATCGAACTATACCATAGACTCAGAAGAATCTGAACCTCAAAACTCTAGGCCTGTTGCATGCGTCCGGTTCCTGTGCACTCTGAGATTCCGCCCGTCAGACTTACGACCACTATCATGCTTGCAGCGCTCTTGAAGCAATCAGAAGGGTACCAATACTTGGCTGCCTTCTGAACCCCTGCCAAAAGTTAAACTTTTGGCCTCCTTATCATAGTTCATATAGAGACCCAACAGGTTAGTCCTAAGAGCCAACCAGATGAACGCCAAGAATATATTATTCATCGTCACCACCATTGTCATGATCATGGCCACCATAGTGACAGTGCTACCCCCTCAGCACGCTACATCCTCGTCCTACTCCCTGAACGCCCTAGACCCTAAAACTCTGAAGTCAAAGCCCTAAAACCCCAAAACCCTAAAACTCTGAAATCAAGCCCTAAAACCCTAAAACCCTAAACCCTAAAACTCTGAAGTCAAAGCACCCAAAAAAACCCTAAACCCTAAAACTCTGAAATCAAAGCACCCAAAAAAACCCAAACCCCCGAACAACTGGAAAAAGGTCCAGGGTGCAGCGGACAGCTCTCGGAGATGGCGACGCAATGCTCGTCATAGGAGCCCGGTGTGCCGCACCTGAGGTTTCCTAAGGGTTTATAGGTTAAGGGCTAAGGGTTTATAGGTTAAGGGCTTAGGGGTTTAGGGTTTTAGGGTTTATAGGTTTTGGGGGTTTAGGGTTTTAGGGTTTAGGGGTTTAGGGGTTTAGGGTTTTAGGGTTTAGGGGTTTGGGGTTTAGGGTTTTAGGGTTTAGGGGTTTGGGGGTTTGGGGTTTAGGGGTTTAGGGTTTTAGGGGTTTTAGGGTTTAGGGGTTTGGGGTTTTGGGTTTAGGCGGTGGCTTGAATCAACGGGCTTCAAAGGTGGGATGAGGGTACGTGGGATATTGCAAATGAAGAGTTTTTATATAACGGATCCTTCAACCTACCTTCATCCCACCTTTGAGGCCTCCGATTTAAGGATCTAAGGCTTCTGGCTTACGGCTAGCCCTAAAGCCTAAGCTCCTCACAGGGTGCATTTTTTCAAGGATCCCTCGACTCAGCTGAAACGGGCCGCCAATTTCCGAAAGCCCGGCATCTGAGAGCCCAACTTCTTGGAGGTGGCTGGATCGCAATTGACGGGGCACATCCAGTTATTGCTGTCCTTGGTTTAGGGTTTAGGGTGCACGCATTTGGGGAATCATGATTTCAGAATCAATTCAAGCCCTTTGTCTTTCATGAGTCGTCTTGTTTGCTGGTGTGTCTTGTCCTCCTCCTTCATGCTCGAACGGATTTCGGTGCATCGGTAGGTAAGCTGAAAATCTCAAACGGCTGGGCTTTCAAGCTGTGCTCGCCACACAGAGAACGAAACAGAAAGCTTGAGCTGGGCCGTTCACCCTAAGCCCCTGAACTCCGAACCCTAAACCCTACACCCTAAACCCCTAAACTCTAAACCCTAAACTCCTAAACTCTAAACCCTAAAACCCTACACCCTAAACCCCTGATTCCAAAGCCTCGAGCCCACCTCCTTGCCTTCTGCACCACAGCTGAAAAACATACTGCCCAGCGAACCGTCAGCTCAATGCGAGATCACATACTCAGAAGCACACATTCCCTGATGCGGGATCGCGGCAGAGTGGTTCGTATCCAGAAAACTCTGCCCTCGGGATGATTCTGAGGTTGAAACGCTGACACAAATCCCTACAACTGCTGTGATCATCATCATCGTAACCACCTTCATGACCAGCACCACCACCCTCATCATTATCATCGCCAGCATAATCATAAAACAAAATCCTCAGTAAACAACAAAACTACCAAAAAGTTTTCCAGAAGTGGACCAGTGTCGCCATCCAGGCAATAGTCCTGCCAGGACCTGAATCTCGCGAGGCTGCTTTGGAGCTTTCAGTCGTTGATTCCCGGGCAGTAGCAGCAGCAGTAGCAGCCGCAGTAGCAGTAGCAGTGGCAATAGCAGTAGCAGTAGTAGTTATTAGCAGTAGTAGTAGTAGTAGCAGTAGCAGTAGCAGTAGCAGTAGCAGTAGGAGTAGTAGTAGTAGTAGTCGTGGTAGTAGTAGTAGTAGTATATATATATATATATATATAAAATAGTAGTAGTAGTAGTAGTAGCAGCAGTAGTAGCAGTAGTAGTCGTCGTCGTCGTAGTGGTCGCGGTCGTGGTCGTGGTCGTGGTAGTGGTCGTGGTAGTGGTCGTGGTAGTGGTAGCAGTAATTAGTAGAGGAGTAGTAGCAGTAGTAGTAGTAGTAGTAGGAGGAGGAGGAGCAGCAGCGGCGGTGTCTGGCTGCCGAGTTGCATCATTCCGGTAGCAGCGTCGAAGGACACGTTGGAGCAGTACCTGCTTCTTTAGGGAGCTTAAATCCTGACCGCAAACAGCCTGAACCACTCACGTTGTGGTTTGGAAGAAGTTCTTGTCATTGGCTGTATCACCTAAGGCCTCAGAGTACAGGGACGCTGCAGTTCAAGGTTTAGGGATCATTGTTTGGAGATGTGGGGCTTCGACTGAATCGTACCTACTTGTCGGGTATCATGGGGAACTAAAGGTTAACCTTTTTCATAATACAAGGAATATATAGGGATTATACTACCCCAAAAGGTTAAAGGTTACCTACTCTACTACTAGGCTTAACACTGGCGAGAGCTGCCAAATTTCCGGGCTAAGGGCTCTGAAGCCCTGGCATCCCAGGATCCGATTCGATAAGGGAGCCTTCCAGACGGTTTAAGGTTAGTGTAGGGTTTTCGGTTTCGGTTTTCAGTCCAAGCTTTCGAGTCCTGGACATTGAACGTTCTGCTGCCAAGAGTCTCATGCTCATCTGCTACTACTGCTACTACTACTACTCCTGCTGCTGCTACTACTACTACTACTGATATTGCTATTTTTAATTCCTACTGGGTCCCCTACTGGGTCCTCCTATTATATATTATTCATATTGGATAATATTACCAAAGACGTTTAGGGCTTGGGGCCCCAGTCAAAGCGAAGCAACAAGCAGCCGGAAAGAATATCGTCAGGCCCGGCTGTCAGTGCAACCGGGAGCCCTGAAGCTCTACCTTACGTTAAGGGTGTAGGGTTTGAAGTTTAGGGCTTAGGATTTAGAGTTTAGGTACAGTTTAGGGTTCAGGGTTTGAACTTTAGGGTTCAGGGATTAGGGTTTGAAGATGTTGAAAGCTTAGGGTACCCTAAAGCCCTAAAGCCTAAACCGCGGCAGATTTTTTGAAAGCAAGAACGTATCACACAGGACTCTAAGCAACACAACGGTCGTGGCACTGTGGCAGCCCTCATCCGGAGACAAGATCGAAAATCGAAAAGATCCGAAAACACAACACACAAATTCAGAGCTAAGTGGTCACCATCATCCCTCAACCCTAAAGGCCCTAAACCCTAAAGGCCCCCATGAACTTTCCCAGTCAAAGTCTTTCGAAGGGCGTGGGTTCTCTATGGGTTCTGTAAGGGTTCTATGTGGGTGGTTGTCAAAATTAGGGTCCCTTTTTGGGTACCAGGGACCCTAATGTTGACAACCACCCATGCAGCTTCCATCAGGGTTCTCTAAGGTACTCTAAACAGCTTCAGCAAGGGTTCCAGATTGGTTCTACAAGGGTTCTTTGAGGGTCTAGGGCCTAGGGTTCGTGGGCTTTTAAGTAAACCAGGGAGAAAACAGTATAAACTTTTATTTCATAATGGTTCCTTTCAGAAACAAGTATTAAAGTATGGTACTCCAAAGCCCAGGCTCTTATAGGCCTATAAGCCCTCAAAATCCTGGACTGCCGGAGGTGCATTTCCGACATCTTGCAGATGACAGGGCAACCGGAAGGATACCAGTCCTGCAGAAAAGAAGAAGAACAAGAAGTGAGAAGCAACGGACAACGGATGCTAATCCTGGAAACTCAATTTGAGTCAGAAGATGGCTAGTACGAAACCTTTGGAGTGCAAAGGGTAATGGAACAGCATACACAGAAGTGTAACTGTAAGCATGCTGGCAATCGCCGCAATGACATGCAGATGATCGGACGAAGGTAGGTTGATCCGGCTACCACAAACTGAAACTTCAACATCCTAAGCCCGAAGCTGTGATCTGTTGTGACAAGTGTTACGTGCGCCCTCGGTGAGAATGGCTGGCCACCATGACTGTCTGATAATCAAGCAAGCCTTCTGTACATACATTCTGGTTATGTACTGCTACATGGGTATATCAACATATCTGACCTGTCTATGAACAAGTGCGATGGAGGCTGGGCCTCAAATTTAAGCTCTCAGCCCAAGTTCAGCATGGAGGAATGTGTTCGGGAAGGCTTCCCGAATCCCTCCTGCATCTTCTAGGCTCGGTTTAATGACGGCACGCTACAAATTCAAGATAGGATAAACAACTGGCCCATTGTTGCTTACATGTGCGATGTGTGAGCTAAGAATTTGGTGCTCAGCGACGTCCAGCCACCTTCTAATCTGGGGGGCTTAGGGAATAGGGCTTCGGGCTTCTGAATCTTACTTCTGTTTGGTCCGCCTTGTACAAATTGTACATCTCGAACTTACTCGAACATAGGAGCACCCATCCTTCCGTGTTCACAACTCCTCCGCCCCTACATATTCATCCTTAAATCCTAAATGCCTAAATCAATGACCCCTGAACCAAATCTCAAGCCCTACAGCGTAAAGATTTGCTGCGGCACCGTGGGATAGCACTGCGTCTTGCCGGTGTCCTCCGGAAGGTTCCGAGTAGACCCCGATCACTTAAGTTTAGGATTTATTGGATTCTTGCTCGGAATTTTTACGCTACATTACGGCTTGTGACTTAGTTCATTACGGTATCTGGGCTGTTAAGTAACCAGGGAGCATCATAAGGGTTCCTTTAAGAAAAAAAGTATTAATTAAAGTATATGGTACTCCAAAGCCCAGGTATTGGGGGTCCTTATAATAAGGATCCTACTATTTAGGGTACTGTATTCGGGTCCCCTATTCTCGGAAATCCCCATACTGTTACTTCTCCGGTTCATGGTTGTGACTGAGCCTCGAGAGAGTTCTCCTTTGTAATTTGGATAAGGACCTAGTCTTAGAGCGTAAAATACGAGCGTTCATGGTGAGAATAGGGTTCCTTCGAGTTCCTTCATAGTAGTTTGGAATCACATCTATCCCCAAAAGCCCTAGTCTGACCATCAAGCTGTTTTTTCTACAGATCCTGCCAGCAGAGGGACTCCGGGGAGATTAGCATCAGCGTCGACTATGGGTTTGGGGTTTAGTTGATGGCCAGAGCCTGACAAGGACTACAGACTACCTAGGTAAGAACCACCTCTGACTGCTACACCCTCTTCAAAGCCGAAACTCCAACACTCCTGTTGCCTATGACTGGAGCCACTGGAGACCTGGCCTCACTATGGCCTTGGCATGCTTGTCGCTTGAGCAAGACTCTAGAACCCTTCGTCCCTACTCACCTTCCGAGCCTCTCCCAGAGCCCCACCACCGGAACCTGGCTCAAGAAGCCTGGGCATGGATGCTAGAAGTTTTCAAACCGAGGAGCCCTACATTGAGCAGTGCCGGCAACCCTAGAGCGCCCTGTCCGGATCGCTGCAGCTGATCTCGTTGGCTTCACAGACACAGCCGGAATCCGTCGCGCAAGTCTGGTTACCTGCCCAGGAGGTAGGCCGCAGCCCCTCGAAGGCTTGGGCCTAGCGTTTAGTCCGAGACGTCCTGTGGGGCAGAAGGCACCTGAAGCCGAATCTGCTGACGTTTCGGTGTTGGGGGTCTAAAGTCCCCTCAGGGTTTAGGGTTTAGCGTTTAGGGTTTGGGGTTTAGGGTTTGGGGTTTAGGGTTTGGCAGGTCAGAGGCGGAGGGATCGGGCCTCGGGTCTCTGGCTTAATGGGCACTTGATAAGTCTCGGCAAACTTCGATGTGCAACCACCCAAGACTCAGCGAAATGCACTCGCTGAACCAAACACAAGCAAAGTGAACCTATCGAACCGGATCACCGATTTATGCCGAATTAGTCGATCCAACCCGAAGCAATGTGCTAGCATTCAGACTCCGACCTGGGTGATTGGGGTTCAAGGAGCCTCGGACAGCGTACCCCGAATGGCCACAAAGCGCAGTAGTCGAAAGCATACAGTTTAGGGGTTGGCATTTAAGCTTCGCAACCCTGAATCCAGGTCCTACCTGCCCTTACCTCAACGCGAAACCTAAGCGCATCCCAAGCAGGCAGGGCCTGACGCGTAATGGTAGCACGTCTCTGCAGCGCCACAATCCACAGGACCTCGTCTCAAGCTGGGTGTTATTCCGAGTCCAGTCTCAAAGATGGAGTCGGTGATGTCGATGAATTTGGTATTTTTTGGCCTTGTTTTTTTGTAATTCGAGTTGATTGTTCAAGCTTCCTAGACTTCGGGTCAGGAGAGACAGTGAAAAGACATGGAGCATCAACTGCGATTTTCGATCCAGTGACCACATCCAACCAGCACCAGGACCAGCACCAGCAGCAGCATCAGCACCCCAGCACCCACCGACACCAGCACCAGCACCACCACCGCCACATGGTACCAGTCACCGTCCTCGTCTGACTGGTCATGAACGACCCAAGATGAGATGTGTTCAGTGCTTTCCTCTCGCAATCCCAACCTCACCGTTTAGAACGTGTCTGAAAAGAAGAGAGCAGAGAAACAACTACAGTATTGGAAGTGCGCGTTGTCAACCAAGCGACAGCTGTTGGTCTTGGCCTCGCAGAACCTGGGATGACGTACGTCTTAGGTCATTTGGCACGCTCCAACACATTGCAATTTTGTTTTCACTCTGAGCATCGCGGTTCTCGGCCGGTGCGATTTGGGCGGCCAACACGAGTGCTGAAATTCTTCGGATCCATGACGCGTTGCTTCCATGTCTCAAGGCCCAAATTGCGTCACCCTTCCCCTAAGCGCTCGAGGCACGTGTAGCCGTAGCTTGTGCACTGCTTCTCCCACTTCTCGTTGCAGGGGCAACCTTAGCACAGGTAGCACAATTTTCCGAGCCATGCCTGAAGGGATCTAATGTAGTCTAAGGTGTGGCGAAGAGGTTTAGAGGGGACGAGGATTTGTCCAAACACACAAGCAAGGACTGCGGTACCCTAGATGCGCGAGCTAAGCAACATAAGGGCCGGAATTATTACGAATATTCCTCCTTGGGGGATACGAATATAGCATAACAGCATCGTGTGCCCCGACATCCTGTTCTGACGATTAAGGCCGCTATTTTGAGTAGTTTCACACCAAGGTGAGCAAGTTCGCTGCAATCATAAGTGGCCAAGACTAGGTTTCATGTCTGGACAGAATCACAAGCCCCCTAGCCGAACCCTAAGCCAAGAAACACAAACCTCTAATCCCTGCGCTCTATGACTGTCGCCATGAATCCTAAACGCAAAACCATCAGCTTCAAAGCCTAAACCGTGCGGTATCCAATCCATGCTGGCTGATGACTCTGCTCCACGTCAGAAGCTCAAGGCTACGAGTTCAAGTCTAGGGCTTAGAGCGTCGGGTGCAGGGCTTCCTTTAGGGGCTTAGAGTTAGGGGTGTAGAGTTTAGGAGTTTAGGGTATAGGGATGTTGAGGATTTCAGGTTCAAGGTACTACTCAGATAGCCGACAGGTGGCTGTTGTTCATGGGCGCGCAAGTCTCGTTCCACATGGCGTCGTAGAGAACGTTGCCGGAGTCCTCGAGAACCCCCGAGCGGAACTGCAGAGTAGACTTCGGTCTTAAGGGACCTGAGTGTAAAAGGGGTAGGGTCATTGTAGGATATAGTGGGCCTAGGGCCACCATGGGGACCGCAGGATGAAGAGAACAGTATCATTCTCTGGCCTTCGGGGCTTTAGGGTCTTCGGGGTGATGCTGGGGCCCCAATACTTCGAACAGGGTTTCGGGTTATATTCTGCCGCAACATACTGGAATTATAGTAAGGAGCCCCAAAATAGTATTGGTAATTCTTTAGGCCCCTTTAAGCAGCCGGAGAGTCGGAACCCTGATCTCTCCCTTGGCTCTTCCTCATACTTGCATGAACTGGTCTGGGGTCCTAAAGTCTGATATCGTAGATCCCACTGCCCTAAACCCTAAACCCTACTGTTTGGCGCCTGGATCGGACATCACCCATACCTTACGCCCCACCCCTCCGCCGAAGCTCAACCGGCCCTCAAATTTGGGCCCTAGCAATCCCCCTAAACCGCAACATACGGCCTCAAAAAATAGAACAAGGCCTTGGTGTATATCACACTATCACCACAGTAAGGAACCCCCAAAGTAGTGTAGGTGAGTATAGTAAGGAACCTCCAAAATAGCATATAGGTAGGTACCTAGTTGAGGCCCCTTTCCTTACACCCTTAACCCTCGGGCGAGAGTCATCGTAAGGCGTGATCCAGCAGATCATCCTCGGGGGCTCCGTTTCAGCGGTTCTCGACCGGACCGGGGCTCCCTTTGGGTATAGGGTTTACCTTCAACTACGAAACCCTACTTTTTGTAGGTTCTTATTATAAACCCTGATTCGAATTTATAGGGACACCCACAAAAAAGTGGTTTTGGTAGGTTAAGGTAGGGTTCAAGACACCGCATTCCAGGATTTATAGAGCTCCTTCAGGGAGTTCGCGCTTACATTGCTTACTATAGGGGCCTAAATAATTACCTATAACTATTTCGGGGGGTTCCTTATTGTAATTATAGTATAATGGCCCCCAAAACTCTATTGCAATAATACAAACGGCCCCTAAAATAACATATGTCCAGTGGAAGTCAAAGCCTGCCAAACTTTCTGTCCTAAGGCTCGGCATGACAGGAACTCTGTTCGGTAGATCTGAGGCATTTAGGGTTTAGGCCAGGGTTTATGGAGCCTGAAAGCCCCTTAAACCAAGAACGAGGAGGTCTGCTTTGCTGTAGCTGTTGGAGCCAATACAGTACCATGGTGTTTACATCACTACGACTGCGACTGCGCCGAGACCGACGACGACTGCTACCAAAAATGTTAACGTGATTCAAATAGCAGTACCCCACTCACAACGATGGTCAGTAGACAAACGCAGGAATCCACAACAACACCAAACAGCCCTAAACGCACAACCCCAAACCCAAATCCAATGACGACAAGCACTCCAAAGCATCCGGGAAACTCGTCAGCAGCGCAAGACCTCTTGGCAAAGAGTCATGCTTTCGGTGTTTCCGGCGCACTACTACATGCCTACTTCTTCGTCATGTGAAGATGACTTATTCTTGTTCAGCTTCTGCGAAGCATGATGGTGCCGAAGCGACGAAACCGAAGATCAAGGTTGTCAGTACGATTCTCAATATGTGGTATTGACGACACTGTCAAAACCATAGGAACGGCGGTTGTTCTGGTCTTGTCAATAGTAGCAGTAGAACCAGTAGAAGACAATGCCTACCAGTCCGTCAGAGGTTTCGGGACAGCCGGGTAACCCCGAGACACCTGAAACGCACTGCCTGATATCGCAACCCAGTGGCAAGCCCCGCAAAGTTCCAGTCGTAGACCCTGCATTATATCATACAATATTGCTAGTAGTAGTATTGTTACTATTAGTAATATTATTACTCCAGTCGTAGGAAAAGCCATTATATCATATAATGCTATTATTATTATTGTAATTATTACTAGAAAAAGTAGTAGTAGTAGCAGCAGTAATAGTAGTAGTAGTAGTAGCAGCAGCAGTAGTAGTAGAAGTAGTAGTAGAAGTAGAAGTAGAAGTAGAAGTAGTAGTAGTAGTAGTAGTAGTAGTAGTAGTAGTAGTAGTAGTATTGTTATTATTAGTAATCATTATGATATATATTATGGTTGTTGTGATACCATACTATCTCACTTGTTGGCCAAGCCACACTGGGCACGAGCCGTAAACCTTCGATTGACACCAGGTACCCCAGTTGTCGCTGCCTGGGCCAGAACATCTCTTGGTGCTACTGTAGGGGTCTTAATATTTAGAATAAGGCTTTGGGACATAATATATTATAGTCATAACAAGGAATCCTCACAATCATTTTCAAATCATCCTAACTATCACTGTCCTTGTGGCTGTCCATCCATTGCCCTTAAACCAGAAACCCCGAACCCTAAACACTCAACCCTAAACCCTACAGAAGCCTGTTGGAGACGCTCGAAAAATGGTGCGCCAAGGTGGGAATGGTTCGAGATGATGGTCGGGCCGTTCCTGTAGCAGACTTCGAGAAAAAATAATGGGGTACCCCCCATACTCTGCTATACGCTACTCTGCTCTACGTATGCGACCATAAAATCAAAGGAACCCCAGCGTGTAACGGGACATGGGCACTTGCACTCACCTGGAGCCCTGCGCCAACTACAGAAGAAGAAATCCTCAAATTCCTAGACCCTCCATCTACCCTCTATTAGACCCTAAGTACCCACTATTTGGGGCCATATACCCCTATTTGAGGGTACAAGGAGGGTCCTGGTTCACTGGGCACCCGGCAGGTCTCCTCGTGAACGGGGTGGCAGGGGCAGGCCCTGACAGGTTGAGGGTTTAGGGTTTAGGGTTTGGGGTTTAGGGTTTAGGGTTTAGAGTTTAGGGTTTAGGGTTAGGGTTTAGGGTTTAGGGTTTAGGGCCGCTTCTGGGGGGCTTCTGGCACACAGCTCCCAGGCCCAAGTGTGGGGTGGGACTTTCGGGGTTTAAAGGATTCAGGAACTACCTATAGTCTCCCTTGTAGTTCCTTTTTTTGTTTAACCAGTTTTATGGTTAGGGGCCTATAATAGAGATTTTCTTTAACCAAAAAAAGGAACTACAATGGAGACTACTATAGGTAGACTTCAAGACTTCAGGGCTTCAAGCGCGGGTCGATGCTGTGGGGTCTAGCAGCAGAGACTTCCGGTTTGGGCGTGAAGGCAGAGCAGTACTATATCAGAGCAGTGCTTCATGGGTTCGCGGTTTTGGGCTGTTAGTGAACAGTTCAAATTATTATAGTCTCACATTATGAACTCTGCTGAGATCTTAAAATTGTGTAGGGCTTTCCGCCCCGAAACCAGCAAGGTGCCAGCAACTGATCACCCTATATGTCCGTCACATGCCGTCCTGAAGGCCTCGGTGGAGCTTTAGCGCTTCGCAGGCCCGCGCATATCCAAACTCCCCGCCCAACTTGAAGCTCAGGGGAGACCGAAAACTCAACACCGCATGTAAAGCTTTCAGGTGAGGGTCTATGGCATTTTGAGGTTTTGAAGATATGATATAGGAAGTGTTACTGTAGAAGTTTAGGGTTTCTGGTCTAGGATACAGAAACCACCGCAATTCCAGGTCCCGCGCTGGTCGATGGGGTGGCAAGTCTGGTTGTAGCTTGCATTCCAATCCGGATAGCCTCCGCGCAGTTTGAATCGATGAATGGGAGGCCTCACAGAACATTACATTTTTTGTTTTGGACGAGGTTTCGAACTGACAAAACGGTTCGAGGAAGGCTTCATAGGTTTTGGAAACCTCTACAGGGGTTTCGAAGGGGGCTGCATGCGTAAACATGATTTGTGTGGTACGAATAGTGACGAATTTCGGACCATACGAATGCATGAGACCCCGAACTCCGACGTGATCCTTACAAACGAAAAACGGAGATCCAATGAAACCAGAGACTCCAAAACCCCTTAATTAAGGAACATTCCTCAAATCATAATAGTAACCCAAACAGGAATTAAGGAATATTCCTTAATCAACAGGTTTTGGAGTCTCAATGAAACCTAAATCCCTCAGCTCCGACGCAAAAACGCCGCGGCAGCGAAGCCTAACGTCGCGATTCTCTACTCTACAGCTGACTGCTCGCCCTAAACCCTAAATTAGAATAGGGTTTCGTGGCCCATTATACCATAATTAGAATAAGGAACCCCCACAATAGTACAGTAGACTCTGGGTGTGTTCCCGTTGCCGAAAGGAGCTTTGAAGGTTAAACATATCCGGCCTAAACTGCTTGGTTTGGTATAGAAACCGGAATTGAGTTCGCCCTAAACCCCCCCAAACTCGCTTGAGGATTCGTCCGGACCGAGGATTTCGATTTGCGGCGGTGGGTTTACTTCTAGGTTTGGGATGGTGGACTCCTGCCAGGCAGGATCACTTGGGCTGAAGACTCTGTGTCGCGTTTAGAACTTCTGAGGCTTTCACCACAGGAGCCGAAAAGGAAACTATACACAAAGGCTTGAAGCCCAAGCCCGAAATCCAAAATCCGAAAGCCGAAACCGAATCCAGGTACAGAGGCTCCTAAACGAAGCATGCAGGCACGAGACGTCTGTGCTGCTTGCTTATCCAATTACTCGCCTTTATATGTGTTATTTTCTGTACATATATATATATATATTTATTTATTTATATTTATATTTATTTATTTATAGGCTAGGGCTTAGCCGGGATTTAGGGTTTGGGTTTAAAACCTTCGGGATCATATAGGGAATATAGTACCCCAAAAAGGTTAAAGGTTACCTACTCTACTACTAAGCAATTCTGAATGCTTGACTTTGGCGTCCCGCCGTCGTCAGCGTAGGGTGTCATCCAGCAATCCTCGCCAGGCAGGCTCTGGGAGCTCTTGAAACCCCTCCGGGCCACCTTCCCAGAGAACCCAATACCACTTAATTAAGGAATATACCTTAAATTATAGAGGCCTTAATATTATGATTTAAGGTATATTCCTTAATTAAGGGGTATTGGGATCTCTGGGTTCACTAACGTAGGGTGTAGGATTTGAGGTGTTGGCTTTAGAATCGTTGGCGGAACGCTCACCACACCCCCAAACCCACATCAAACGATAAACCCCGAAAAGAAGAACCTATGTAGACCTTAGAGAAACTACTAAACCCTGCAAAACTCCGCTAGACGCAGAAATAGAATCCCTGCCAAGCACTAAACCTCCCAGTCCCCATCTCTTAACCCCAAGCCCGAGAGCGCCTGCTCATCCGTGCCGCAGGTGATGGGGCACGCCTGCGTCTTCTCCTGGCACCAGCTGTAGCCTGGCATTGAGGGGCTTTTAGGGCTTAGATTTTTAGTGGTGCAGGGTTTAGGTTTAGGGCTAGGAGGCTCTCACTTTGACACTGAAGCCACGGTCAATTGGAGTAGGGCTTTGGGAAGCTAGAGTCCAACATTCCGTGGTGCTTTGACTGTAGTACAGTGGTCTGAATATTTCTAGACTTGTCGGGTACTGTATTCAACAAGCATATTTGTTCATGTAGGGGTTGTAGGGGATTGAAGCCTCATTGATTAGAATAGGGTTGTGGAATGTAGTACACTATACCAATACGGGAAAAAACAAGGGACTTCTCTGCTTTTTGACTCCTACACCCTCCAAAGCGCCAACCCACACCTCCAACCCGAGACTTCGCGGTCAGTGTGCACAACCCTGTTCCACCCACAAAGCCCGCTGTACTGTTGATGGACAAAATCCTGCATGACCCTAAGGACCCTAAACTATGGGAATTATGGTATATTCCTTATAATGGGTAATGCAGGATTTTGTCCATCAACCGTATGAAGGCATAAAGCCTTCTGAAGCCTTATCCTGGGCTAATTTCCTGGAAGGTGAGGGTGTCGGGGTTTGAGATCTTGAAGGGCTTTCAGAACTAGCACCCCTAACCCTTTCATGGAGCCCTTCTGGCACTTCATAGTGGGTATTTGCAGTATAATTCAGAAGGTGGTTGGGGGGTTGAGGGCCGAACCCGGGCCCTCAGGGGAGCCTTCAGTGCCGAGTCCCCTGACAGCCTAAATCCTGCAGGGGTGCGGGTCCGGCAACATACCAGAAGCGTTCAGGCATTAGGGGTTCAGAGTTTACGGATTTTGGTAGCCAAGAAGCACCAACCACCTCAGACCGGTAGAAGGTTGGTGCGATATCTTGGTAACTCGGCACGAATCAAGGTCACGACGGTTGGGCCAGAACTTAGGCATGTCTGGTACCGTGGCTTGGGAGTGGGTTCCGAACTCCGTTAGGCTAGGCACGACGCCGTCTTCATATACCCCTCACTTGGCTACCAAAAGCAGGCAGGGCGTGCCCCACTGATCTGTGCACTTGTGCTCCCACCTGAGATGGGGAAAAGGCAGCGGAATCTTCGCGACCCGATTGCTGTCTCTTGCCGAGCGAAGTTCTTGAATCAAAGCAATTACGGCCGGCGCTTTGTTCTTTAAATGCTTCGCCCATATTTCTCGAATGGTAGCCTTCCTTCTTCAATGCTGTTTCTTTTGGTAGGGGAAAATAGATAATCGACTCCAAACGGCTATGGGATTGCAAGGCTTTAAGTTAAGTGTCCGAGGCAGCGTTCATGCTTCGAAAGCTACTGAAATTCTGCTTGAAAACCGATCGGGAGCGTGCTTCGCTTCACGATCCTATCTTGAAGGTCATACTTTGCTGTCAGCTATCCTTCGTGCACGGTTCTTGAACTACGCTTTATGGCGCCAGTTCCAAGTATAAAGGTCCCTCTAGTCTACAGTACTTCATCTCCTGTATCGGGGCTTTCAGCAAGCGCTCAGAATAAGCCTCCGACTTCGCATTGCAGGTGCAGCCCGTGTCCGCGGCCGCGCAATATTCACGGTAGTCCTCAAAGCTCCCACACTTAAACTGGTTTAGAGTTTAGAGCTTAGGGTTTAGGGGTTTAGGGACTTAGTTTAAGCTACCATGACAGGGATCTAAAGTTAAAGTAAATAATAGGGTTTCTTTCATAATATCGTAATTTATATTAAATCCTTTACCAAAAACCCAGTAAACCGGAGGCTTACGGAGCTCTCCCTCACCACCACGTCTCGCAGCAGGGGAAACAAGCGTCAGAGTAAGCCAGACGAGCCCAGGGAGCTTCCGATGAAGCAGTAAAAGGACGTCTTAAACCCTAAACCCTTAAGCCCTAAACCCTATAAAACCCTGAACCCGATAAACCCTATAAACCCTATAAAGGGCCGTTTAACAGAGCCCGCCCTTAATAGTGGGTATGTGGGTATGTTAGAGTGTAGTTGGCGGGTTTAAGAAAGCCCTGGGCCCTAGATCCTGCAAAACCCACAGGCGCCGAAAAGACTGCGACTCTGCTATGAGACCAGATGCCGAGTAGTTCATCATGCCCGACCTCCCGAAAGGAAGCTCTTGGGACTTGGGCGCTATGGTTTAGGGTTTCAGGGTTTGGGGTTTAAGGGTTTAGTAGGGGCTTAGGGTTTAAGGGTTTAGGGTTTAAGGGTTTAGGGTTTAGGGTAGGCTTGTTAGAGCTGTTTAAATGGCTTCTAAAGGGGCCCACTCCGATTGAAGGACCCTGGAGCTTGGGACGCTTCTGAGGCTGCTTGTCATGTGGATCTTGGGGGGAAGGCTGATGGTTGTCATAACGGGAATAGGATTTTCCTACTTGTCGAGTATCATGGGAAACTAAAGGTTAACCTTTTTCATAATACATTGTTTATATAGGGGTTATACTAGCCCAAAAAGGTTAAAGGTTACCTACTCTACTTCTAGGTATTGGTGCCATGTATAGTGCAAGTGTACTATGATAAGGGGATGCCAGTACGCAGGGGTTTTAGGGTCACGGGTAAGGATCGCAGCTTCATCAGTTACGGCTGCCTGCATCTTCCCGTTCCACGCCAATGCTGACAAAAACAACAGACTATATCCTACACATCTCAACCGTCACCGTGAACCCTGTAAGCCCGCTACTGAGAAGAGTAGCAGCCACAAGGGAGCTCGGGGCTGCAGGGAAGGCTTACATTTCACAAGGTGTGGAAGACAATCTTGGGGAGGGCGCTGGGGAGTCACGGTAGTCGCAAGTCTGGACGAAGCTTACAATCATGCGTGGTGATGGCGTTTGGGGTTGTATGAGGTTCCACACCTTCCGGCTGGGAAGCCCATGTCGTAGCGGTTTCATGCGCCTGGAAATACGGCTAGCAAGTTAACACTTCAGGTGCACACACAGACACACCACAAACACACACACACACACACTGACTGAGAAAGCGCGTAGGTAAGAGCTAACAACCTGAACCCTGCAAAGAGAAGTCCAAGCCACGCATCGTAGCCGTAGGAGTAGCAGTACGTCTCCGTGCCTCGACCGCTTATTGATCTTTAGGGTATGCCGTGGCTATGAATCTTAGGGTTCTCCTCGAGAACAGAAGCCACGAGCAAACGCAAGGAAGGAAACGATACAGGAACTACGGCTGACAATTGAGACTGCGGCTTGTAGGAGTACTACCTGTAACTGTCTATCGATCCATCGTTCTGTCTGTCTATCTATGAATCTATTCTATTCTACTCTACACTGCTTTATCTGTCTATCCATCTAGCTATCTATCTCGCTCTGTGGTTCTCTCTCTCTCTCTGTATCCCTCCATCTCTCTATCTGTCTGTCTGCCTATCTATCTGTTATCTGTCTGGCTGTCTACTATCTGTCTATCTGCCTCTTTGTCTATCTGTCTAGCTGTCTATCTATCTATCGATATCTCTCTCTCTCTCTGTATCATCTATCTATCTCTCCATCTCTCCGTCTCTCTTTCTGTCTAGCTATCTGTTTGACTATCTATCTATCGATCTATGTCTCTCTCTCTGTCTCGGTCTCTCTCGCTCTCTCTCTCTCTCTCTCTGTGTCCCTCTCTCTCTATCTCTCTCTCGAAACCTATCTATCCATCTCTCTATTTGTCTATCTATCTGTCTGTC
Source organism: Symbiodinium sp. clade A Y106 (assembly GCA_003297005.1). Lineage (NCBI taxonomy): Eukaryota > Dinophyceae > Suessiales > Symbiodiniaceae > Symbiodinium > Symbiodinium sp. clade A. The sequence goes on along the minus strand of BGNK01003111.1, from coordinate 54,342 downwards.
TGTCTGTCTGTTTGTCCATCTGTCTAGCTATCTATCTAGCTATCTATCGACCTATCTACCTATCGATCTCTCTCTCGCCTCTCTTCATCAGGGCATGAGGCGCGTGTGTGTTAGACACCCCTGCCGCCGCCAGGGCCCCACTGTTATGGGGCTTTGAAGGGGAGTGAGACTGCGATGATGCTTCCCTGGGCTACATACTTTATGGGTTTTCTTTCATCGGAGCTTCCCCGACGACATCAACTGTAGTAGTACGCTTGCTTTACTTGTCTATAGAGTCCGCCCTATTTCCCAACATTGATGATTCCTTTCGGGCGACATGCGCTCTCTCTCTCTCTCTCTGTCTCTCCGTCTCTCGGCCTCTGTCTCTCTGCACAACAACCCCCACGTGCAGCAGGGGCGGAGCCGATTTGGGCGTCTCGTGTTTCTGTCTGCCAGTTGACTTACACCGATCCATGTCCGACAGTCTTGAGGTACTACTGCTTGTTGTGACCTGCGAAATTAGCACTTTGAAGGTGTGCGATGCAAACATCTTCGACGCACTGCTTGAGTGTTCTGTGCTTGTCATGTTACCACAGTGTTCTTGGTCGTTTCAGCCACGCACCTCCCACACTTCAACCAATTCCGAGCTGAGCCTCTGCCAACGTCAAGTCTCGCAAATCGTCATCCCCTCTTCGTGCACACCCTAGTGCCGTAAGCAGGAACTACGGGACTCAATCTCCTATACCCCGAGAACGGAATCCCAAATCCGTAAGCTTCGAGCTGTACCTGAAGGGACCGGGTGTGGGTGCCTTTAGATTCTCGGGTTTGGGGTTCAGGACGCTTCTCACCGAGAATCTGTTGCAGTAGAGCGGGCAGGCGCCCCAGGAGGGATCCCAGCAGTAGCTCGAGAAGGAGTCCTGCGCGGACTCCGTGCAGTAAGAGTCTGCATCTATGAACCCCTGCACCCTAAACCCTGAACCCGAATGAATCCCCAAACCCCGGGAGTCTGTAAGCGTATTCTTCCATGAGAGTAACATCGACATGCAGAGAAACTCGAATCAAGAAAGCCTAGTACTCCCAACCCAAAGTCTGCGGGGTTTGGGATCATGTGAGGCATTACACCGAAGACAAACGTAGCAGTGGAAGTCATGATACTCGCACTAAGTACTCGAAGAACAGGAGCAAGAATGCTGATTGCTATTGTACTATACTTATGAAGGCAGTGTATGGTTGATTTCCTGGCGCGTGTTGGATCTTCAGGTGATCGACTATGATGGAAAGCCCAAGAGCAAGACTACTACAATGGCCTCTGCTGTCACCAACTGCGCGGTTGCTTACCGTAAGGGTGCCATGATGATGACGAAGCAAAACACAACGATGAAGATCAGGACACTGCAAATGATCGGCGGGGCCGCAGCTATCAGGTTGGCCATGCGGTATTCGAAGGGTCGTGTTCAGGGCTTGCCCTCATAGCAGAAGTAGCACATATGCCACAAATGGTACTACTAGTACAGGGCAAGCAGCAGGAGGGGAATCGGAGCTTTCGTGACTTTCGTCATTGGCTCGGAGCGTTGCAGGCTTGTGGCGGTGTTGTTCGTTGAGTCTTCTACTTGGAGTGGATTTCAGCTGACTTCCCAGAAGTGCCTGGCACTTCACTTCGTAGTCCATGCAAGTGACGTCGAAAGGGTCGAAGCCTCAGGGAAGAGCAGGCGACAGACTCCGTGCCAACGAAAGCAGGCCACATACAGAGTTTGAAAGTTGCGGAGCCTTTGAGAAAGCCCCAATAGCATAGAAGGACTCTTCCCAGGTCTTGCGCAGGGTCGGAAGTGATACGCCGTCAAAGCCCTGTCTGAAGGGCTGTGCACCTCACCCTGGACGGAACCCCCAAGTCACAAGTGACTTAACCCAAAGCTCTAAACCTCAAATCGAGCAACTTACCTTTGGTTAGTAGGGAATGGAGGAATGGGGTACAATTATAACTACTATTACTACCATTCCTCTAAGGAAATCCTCATGCAACTGGCTCGGATTCATGGCTCAATGGCTCCCTTGCAGCTGACTTCGGGCTCTAGCCAGGGCTCTGAAATCTGAAAACTTCGAGTCCCAGTTTAGGTTTAGGGTTTAGGATTTAGGGTTTAGGGGCGTCCTAAGACTCCCTGAGGAGAGAGCATCCAATGCTCTTCTGCTCGCAGTACTTGTAGCCCCAGCCTGGCAACTGAAGGGCTATAAGGCTAGGGATTTCAGATTGAGGACTTACTTGTCCAGTATCTTAGGGGAACTAAAGGTTAACCTTTGGGATCATATAGGGATTCTAGTACCCAAAAAGGTTAACTCTACTACTAAGAGGATGTCTGATTTAGGCGAGATTGGGGTTTAGGGTTGATGGTTTATCTACGCCTTTGCACCGAAGCCCTTTTCAAAAAAGAAAGAGTCACGAGAGCTGCAGTGGGACTACAGCAGTTGGTGTTACTGTCGTGTGCAGTGTGGCTTATGCTTTGCCAGGCATGGCCGCTCGGTATGTCAAAGGGTGACCACTGGACTTAATGCCAACAAGAGCACCTACTATCAAGAGTTGTGGGCAAGCCTGGACACGCAGCTCCAGCCTCTGATTACAACCACCCAGTATTGATGTGGGTACCCTCGCGTAAAGATCACAGGGGTAACATCCCGACCCGAGTTTATGCACCCTCTCCCCTTCCAGAGTACAGCAGCTCGGTAGATTGCATAGACGAGCCTCAGTATCAAACCTTGCAGCCTCCTTCCATGATCCCGATGTCGGTTGGAACGGTAGTCTACACAACATCTGGCGTCTGTCCTAACCCTACACTCTAAACCCTTCTTGGATTCTACATGGATTCGAAGATGCATCTACTGCGTATAGCACCAAAAACCCACATAATCTGCCCTAGTATGACATAATACTATTTCATAGGGCATAATACGATATAACTTGGTACAAATGATATAGTATATTAATTCTATAGTGTGAAAAGGCTGCCGCCCTGGACGATTCGAAGCATCGGAGCTCTTGGTTTAAGGTTCGGGCTCCAGAGTCCCTTGAAGTGTCGTCGGGCTACGGGCTCTACCCTAAACCCTAAACCCTAAACCCGAAACTAAACCTTACTTGTCCAGTATCTTAGTCGAACTAAAGGTTAACCTTTGGGATCATATAGGGATTATAGTACCCCAAAAAGGTTAAAGGTTACCTACTCTACTACTAAGAAACCCTGCAACCGTGTCTAGGTCCCCCACTGTCACACTCCTCCTCCCACTGCTCGTTGCAGGTGCAACCTGGAAACTGGCTCACCTACGTCAGCAAACGAATACCTGTAAGGGAGTTTAAGGTTTGTTTTGGGGGGTTCGGGTTTGGGGGCTTCTTGAGTTTAGGGTTTAGGGTAGGGCTTGGGGGTTTCAGAGTTTGGGGGCCCCTCCTAGAATACTTGCTTTAAGCAGCTATGCATTGGAATCCGTTGTTTTCTGAAACCATAATTTAGGGCTTGGTACCGTACTGATGGTGACAAAGCGTCGGCTTCCTGGCGGATGATTGAAGGCAGGCCTTATATAATCTGAACGTTTTTTTGTGGTTTGGGGTCTGTTGTAGTTTCATGTTGGTAAGGAACCCTAAATAATTAGCAATGTTTCAATACTTTTGACGGAAATTTTACGGTTTGGATTCAAGAAGGGTAACCGAGGATGGAACATCCGATTGCGGTGCCTATCTGAAGGGTAAGCACACCTCACGAACGTGAAGTTGAGTAGAAACAGGGCTCCGCATGTGGGGGTTCTATAAATTCTGGCCCCTTACATGTTCTATGGCTATAAGAGTGACATATGAGAGTGACTATAATGTATATTAGGACGCCTCGTAGCGCGCCTCATTGCTACACGAGGTTAACACATCCAACTTCAGTACAAGGGACCCTAATTTAGACCAACCCCAAACAGACTCGTCTGCACAAGTTCAGGGAGTACTTTACCTAAGCCACAATCGACTAGATTTACGTAACATGCTGATGCGACAAGCTGCCAACCCCCAACTTGCTCAACCCAGAAGCCCTGAAGCCCGAAACCGAAAGAGAAAGGAGCAAAGCCGGGGCCTTCCTCGTAGGTGGAGCACGTGGGCTCAGTGGCCTCACTCATGTAGTCGATCTCACCTCTGCCAGTTCGCAATGAAGCAGGAAGACTGACGATGCAGATCGCTGATTAAACTGCCAGAAGCCTCACGACCGATGATATGCGCACAGAAACGACAGTGAAGGCAAGTAGGGCCCTGAAGGCAAGTAGGGCCCCCCCCCCATACCGTAAACCAACTGTGAAGCTCTTACCGCACACACAATCTCAGACAAACGCCTTGCAGAATTAGCATGGGATTTGGGGGGTAGATTGCCATTATTGCTTTCGAGGAAGATAAGAGAATAGAACTACTGTTCTCCCCCACCCTGGAACGAAAAATCTTAAACACACGATAAGCTTACACACGCAACTTCTGGGCTGCCATTTCCTGAGCCCCGAAACACACGGAACCGTAGTCACCGTAATCCAAAAAGCACTAAACCGTAGACATAGTCGTAAACCTACATTCACCAACAACCCATGACACAAAAAACACAACAACCTTGACCAAAACATATTAAATAGGCAGGAACCAACCCACGACCTATTTCTCGAAACCGTCAACACAATGATGTTGAAACCTGTAGCTTGTGACATCTAAAAAGTTTACACATGTTCCCCCCGACCAGTCAACCCCCAAACCGTGGGGCCCTGCAGCTCTAATCCAGCTACCCCCCCCCCACCCCTTGCCTGTTTCGGTGTAGGCAGTCGTGTAGCAGTACCTGGGCACCCAAAACGCCAGATGCTCCTGAATATAGGCAATCCCGTCAAACTCTGCGACTGCATTATTGCAGTCTTGTTGTTGTTGTTGCTGCTGTTGCCGTTGCTGTTTCTCTTGATTTGCTGGCGAGATTTTTTTTATGAGATCCTGAAAGACTGAATACCCGTTAAACTTACCTTTGGTTAGTAGGGAATGGAGGAATGGGGTACAATTATAACTACTATTACTACCATTCCTCCATTCCCTACTAACCAAAGGTAAGTAAAGAGTAGAGGGACAAGACAGATCAAGGGATTCGATCCTTCATATGATTTGATTTCAAGTTGCCGTTGGTGAAGGAGACTAATCGGCTCTGAACAGATCGGAGCCGTGACTCTACAAACAACAACCCTGAACTCCTAAAAGGCCGCTAGACTCTCAACTCTCAACTAAACTTGCGCAGCCTGAACCACCGGCCGCTTTGACTGGCTTCACTTAAGATCCAGACCCCCGGGAGGATCCAAAAAGTAGATCCCTTAAGGGGGTTCCTATAAAGTACCCTTTAGTAGCTAGGGTCCCAAATTAGGGGATCTACTTTTTAGATCCTCCCGGGGNCCCCCAGAACCCTCGGGAGGATCCAAAAAGTAGATCCCTTAAGGGGGTTCCTATAAAGTACCCTTTAGTAGCTAGGGTCCCAAATTAGGGGATCTACTTTTTAGATCCTCCCGGGGGTCCGGGGAGCCGTTCGACTTGCCCTTTACCGAGTTGGAGTTCAAGGGCTCCGGGTGTTTGGTCCTCGGTTTTGGGGGGTCCCTGACCTACTTGTCCGGTATCATGGGGAACTAAAGGTTAACCTTTTTCATAATATGAAGTCCTTATATTATGAAAAAAGTTATCCCTACATCTTCCTTATAATAAGGAATATATAGGGATTATACTACCCCAACAGGTTAAAGGTTCCCTACTCTACTACTAGGCTGAACCCTGAAGCCTCGGGCCCCCGCATCTCCTCGCAGTATACCCAGTCTCCGCTGTAGCCGCCGTAGCCTCGGGGTGCGAAGCTACGAAGGCTTCGGAGCGACGGGGGCTTGCGTGTAAGGGCCCCGAGCCATAACGACCGAAAGGATGAAATGGGGACTTAACATCAACCCCTAAATGGGAGTTTCCAAAAATAGGGGTACCTTATTTTGGTGTCCTTATAATAAGGATCCTACTATTTAGGGTGCTATATTAGGGTCCCCTATAACTAGAACAGAGCCATGTTAGGGAAGAGCCGTATTCTGTTTGATTCTGCACTGAGATACTTGGCTGTTGCAAGAGCGCCGAACCTACAGCAGAGGATATCGCTGCAATAGCACTGCACAACAAACAAATCCAAGATGGGAAAGACTACCTCGACATGCAATCGCTCGAGCCTTAATATACCTAAGGTTTTTTGCGGGGTGTATCATACCAGTCTTTTCTGATGGAAACCCTGGAAAAATGGGATTGGTTATTCCGGCTTCTAAGATTCTAGATGAAGGGCATAGGTTAGGATCCAGGGGTAAGAGTCTAGCATCTGAGTGAGCATTTCTCAAATGCGGGCTTGAGAACTCTAGAGCGAGGACAGGGCTGCAAGGTGGAAGCCCACATGGCTTCATGTGTTGTTTGCACAGCCCTACACAGGCATCAGTATGATGCTCGAGCGTTGAAAGGCATTGCTCTTATGCCGCAGCATGAAGAATCACAGCAGGAACTGCAATATCCCGTAACCCCTCGCCTTATTAATTACTGCCCTCCCTCGATTAAGCTATATAGACTTGCCAATTCTGTGACTTCACGCCTGTGCCTCTACTACAACATGGGCACCCTGACAACTGGAACAAGGTTTGAGGTATATTGGACGGAGTATGATGGTATGTGGACTATAAGAGGATAGTGACGGCAATTATTCACTAATTTGCTCGGGAAAGCCCAAAAACACAGTATTCCTACTCATCCAGGGCCCTATCGTATCCCCAAAAGTATAGTTTTTGCTTCATAATTTTCAGGAACAAGGCAGAAATAGCAGGAAAGTATGCTACTCCAGAGCCCTGGCGAGGCTGGCTGACTGCTGGTGTGCTTGGGTACGGGCCGGGCGATCCCGTGACGCTGCCGACGGTGCCGGAATACATAGAATAGCCAGAGTAGCCTGCCATGGGTTTCAGGGCCTTTTTGCGGTTTGGGCTGGCTCTACCCAGAGAACCCAATACCCCTTAATTAAGGAATAGACCTGAAATTCTGGAGGCCTTAATAGTTGGGATCTCTGGGTAAGCAGGCGTTGTACGGAGAGTTCTGGGCAAACCCTAAACCCTAAACCCTAAACCATAAATAGGGCTCATGGACATCGGGCTGACAAGCTTCAGGCCCTCCGGATTTCCCGGAGTTCCCTGATTTCGGATTAAGAACAGTAGTAATGATGCCAAGAATAACAGGAAGAATGACAACAATGAGGGTTTAGGGTTTAGGGTTTAGGGTTTTGGGTTTCGGGGCGATAATCATAACAATACTAAAAACATGATAATGATAGGCATCAGCGCCCATCAGATGGCACTCTCACGAACCTCCAAGTCGCATGGAAGGCAGCCCCATCATAGCCATACCGACCGACTTGCAAAAATGAGAATGAGCCTCAACAATCACAAATCTGGTCCCTCCACATAGCTTTCACCATCTAACTACTAGAGATCGAAACTTGGGACCCTTACTCAAGGACATGAATTGGGAGTTTCCGAAAACAGGGGGACCCTGATATAGCACCCTAAATAGTAGGATCCTTACTATAAGGACCCCAAAATAAGGTACCCCCAATTCTCGGAAACTCCCAATTACGCTAACCTAGTTCTCGGAGAACTTGCGCATGCTTGCAGCCATCAGCGCACCAGATCGTTTCATGCCACTGGAGAAATGGGACCAATGGGTCCCTGTGGTTTAGGGTTTAGGGTTTAGGGGTTTAGGGTTTAGGGTTTAGGTTTTTTTTTTAAGGGCTCCTTTTTGTTTAGGGTTTAGGGGTTTAGGGTTTAGGGTTTAGTGTTGCCGAAATAAACACCTAGGACGATCCGGAGCCTGTTGCGAAGTCGTACGTGGTCGTTGCCTGCATGCGAGGCAGTTCACAAGGGCTTTCAGATGTGGGACGTAGCATCTCAGGGTTTAGGGTTTTTAGGGTTTAGGGTTTAGGGCTCTTAGGGTTTAGGGGTTTAGGGTTCTTCGGGTTTAGGGTTCTTAGGGTTTAGGGTTCTTAGGGTTTAGGGTTCTTAGGGTTTAGGGTTTAGGGTTTTTAGGGTTTTGGGTCGTGCTGCTTGTTTCGTTTTTCTGGGGCCTTTGGGGGGGAGGATCCCTGGATTCAGGATCATGTCCTGTGGTGTCCATAATAACTTAAGGGTTCCCGGCTTTTCTGAAATGCCCGCTTAAATTTCTTTCTGGAGGTGGGAGTCTGATGAATGCCCGGAGTCACCCAGGACGATAGATTTGAGGGGTGCCTTTGGGTAGAAGTTGCTGCGATTGCTTGCATGGTTAGGACGGTTAGGATTGTTAATTGCGCCGGTTTTTGCACGTGTATGTTCTGAAAATTTGGCCGCTGCGGGTCCACGGGGGTCATCCATCAAAAGCCAGGTCTCGGCGAAGGAAGTGCCGACACGACGAGGACTTCATGGGCTCAGTGTGCCCTGGGTAGCTTTGAGACCTGGTGGCCCAAAACCGACGACGCGAGGCCCTAAGTCCTAAATCTTCTGCACTCTGACGCACCCAAAACCCTAAAAACCCTAAACCCTAAAAACCCCCAAAAACCCTAAACCCTAAACCCTGAGAACCCTAAACCCTAAACCCTAAAAACCCTAAACCCTGGCGAAGCTCGAAACCCTGAAAACCGCCAAGTCGAACCGCGATCTCCCTCAAACATCGGAATCCCGGACTAGGGTTTCGGCTCCAAGGTCTTTCAGCAGGTAGTTTTAGGGTTTAGGGTTTAGGGTTTAGGGGTTTAGGGTTTAGGGTTTAGGGGTTTAGGGTTTGGGTTTAGGGTTTAGGGGTTTAGGAGTTACCTTCAGCCTCTCTGACTGCCTGGTGCTTAGTAGGGAATGGGGCAATGGATCCCTATGAGAGTCCCTTCAGGTCCCCTATAGTAGTCCCAATAAACTTACGTGTCCAGTATCTTAGGGGAACTAAAGGTTAAGCTTTGGGATCATATAGGGGTTATAGTACCCCAAAAAGGTTAAAGGTTACCTACCCTACTACTAAGTTACCTTCAGCCTCTCTATCTTGACGGCCTAAGTGTCCTTGAACCGATTGGAAACCTTCTTGAATCCTTCTCGTAACTTCACATGATTAGACATATTTACATACATATATATATATATGTCTATTTACCTATTTATATTTATATGTATATAATACCATATATAATATATATATATGTATATTCGTTTATGTATATATTTGGTTAGACACACACACACATATTAACACCGTAGCCGTGAGGTGTTTCTTTGCTTTGGTGCCCCTCATTGCTCCGAGCTCCGAGCCTGCAGTCGGCGCTTCAGGGAGCTGGGACCTTGTGGCGGCCGTTTTAGGCTTTAGGGGCTTTGGGGGGGTTTTAGGGGGGTTTTGGGTTTAGGGGTTTTGGGTTTGGGGGTTTAGGGGTTTAGGGGTTCAGGGGTTTAGGGGTTTAGGGTTTTGCAGAAAAGCTACCAGCTCTGATGTGCCGTGCCGTCTCTCAATCAGGGAAGGCTGCGTAGACGAAAGCCCTTGAGTCAGTGATGTAAAGATGTACAGTAATCACACGCTCCGAAGGAAACATTTGTGATACAACATGTACAATAAAATCACAATAGTCTTTGGAACACCAAGTTTCGGCAGAGACCAACGTACTGATGTTCGCTCGGCGTAAAAGTTTCTCAATTCGAAAGCGGTGTTAGTCATGGCCCTTTGAGATGCCCTCTGATAATACTGCTCAGGAACACTTAGGTGTTCAGCAGGTTATGAGCGCCCAACAGGCTCAGCAAGCTGCGCAGGAAGGCCGGGGACCGTCGGCCACAAGTACTACGAGGCCTGGGTTGCCGAATGGAGTTCAGCAGCTCGCAGGGGACGTAGAGAATGCCAACTTAGCTGTGGAAGCTGGAGCTAGAGGTGGGGCTAGTGTGGAAGTGAGCTCTANGAGGCCTGGGTTGCCGAATGGAGTTCAGCAGCTCGCAGGGGACGTAGAGAATGCCAACTTAGCTGTGGAAGCTGGAGCTAGAGGTGGGGCTAGTGTGGAAGTGAGCTCTACTGTGCCAGTGGCTAGAGTTGAAGCGCAACCTCAGCTGGAAAGCTTGGAGCCCGCATCTGTGCGGGAGCAGGATGGACGATCGAGCGTCCATACGACTCTTGACATGGACGGTGGACCGGTTCCAGCAACTGAGAGTGCGCCGAGGCAATCAGTGACGTCAGGTGTTTTTCTGACACCGCGCTCGATAGCGACAGTACAAGGCCAGTCAACCTGGCTTGGGGCCATTGAGTGGCCCAGGTGGATGTCGAGGCTNAGTGCGCCGAGGCAATCAGTGACGTCAGGTGTTTTTCTGACACCGCGCTCGATAGCGACAGTACAAGGCCAGTCAACCTGGCTTGGGGCCATTGAGTGGCCCAGGTGGATGTCGAGGCTAGGCTCTTACGTCGCACCGGTGGCCTCAGAGCTACTACCAAGCCCTTTGCCTAGTCAGTCGACACCACCAGGTGGACATCCGTTCACCCTGAGGTCGCCGGTACGGGAAAGGCAACCGAGAAGGCCGACGACCCCCCCGAGCAGCTCTTCAATCCCAGCAGAAGCTATACAGCAAGAGGTTCAGCGACGACTGGGGGGACTGCTCACAAGGCTTGAAGACGCAGAGATGAGGAACGACCGCTTGATGCGGGAACTGGAGAGGGCGAGATCGGAGGCTGTGGAAGCTCGAGAACAGGCCCAGCAACGACTACCTG